>CBVK0100451919.1:0-10194 GCA_900067695.1 Picea abies
CCCTTCTCGTCTCGTTGTTGTGATGTTGGATTTCATCACCAACTAGTGGCTTCGAAATTAGAAGGTTTTGTCTGCTTGGTGATTGCTTCTAGATTTTTTGTTTACTAGGGTGTGCTGTTTGTTTCTCGTAGTCAACTATAGAGTTTTAGTTGTGGACTTTGTTACTTGTTTACAATTTCTCCTCCACGACGTTCGCGTAGGATGCAAGGTTTGTCTCCAGAATATCCAGAAGCTTCTGAACCTTTGCACGCAGATACACCTGAGGGTACTTCGGAAGATTCTCCTCATCCGGGTGAAATCCCTCTTGTGCCTTTAACACACGTGGACGTAAGTGACGTCTCGGAAGTCTTTACACCACCTCAAGAAGTAGACCCTACTGATCCTCTTGCTGCATTTCGAATTCACAATTCTATAGAGGATTATTGCACTCGTCGTGGTGAAAGACCTGCTGGACGATTTCATATTTCTAGTGACGATCTTCCTCCTCCTGAATCAATCGCTGGGCCTTCTCATGGTATAGTAGGCCAAGGTCCTTCTTGGTCAGGTGATTTTCGACGATTTTTGTTTGGTCCTGAGTCTCCTGGGTCTCCTGAGTCAGAAATTGCACCAGCAACTACAACTTATCGTTTTGTTTTACCTCCTGAGATGGCTCATCTTGCAAACACTACGGGTGTTCAAACCGGAATAACTGCAACTACACTTGCCCCTATCAATTCCCAGAGAACTTCGACTGTTAATCCAACTTTACCTCCAGGTTACCATGCTTTGAATCCTGCGTTGAATGTTCCACATCCAACCCCTCCACAAACTCCTGCTGGTTCTCCTGGAGGTCCTCAGTTTCCTGGGCATCCTATTCCTGGTTTCATACCGACACTCCCTCAGTTTCCCACTGGCAATGTTAATCCTAGTGGTACTATACCGACCGTTGCACCTACTGTCCAAATTTCTGTTGGTGGACCAAGTGGTACAGTTCCTTTTCCCGGACAAACCATAGTGACTACACAACCTCCGATTGGTACACAATTTCCAGGTGGAAATGTCCCTTTGATGGGAGGACCACACTCGCCTTTAGGACAAAACATCCCTCCGGCTTTGGCTTAGTATTGGACTCAACTTTTGAAAAATGTTCCTCAAATCCCTGGGGGGCAACAAACTATCCCTACTCAAGGCCAACCATATCCAGGGGTGACTAATCCTATTTGGGGTTCGGTTCCATCTACTCAACCTCAGGTCCCTACCCAGACCCCAGGTAAAAATCCTTGGGGTTACTACCCGATTCTACCACCACAGGGACAACCAGGATCTTCTCTCTGGGGGAAAACCGCATACGCACCCACTGGTTTACCGACGGGGCTTCCACCCCAAAGTCACCAGTACCCCTCAGTTTCCTCCTGGCAATTTTAATCCTAGTGGTACTATACCGACCGTTGCACCTAATGTCCAAATCCCTGTTGGTGGACTAAGTGGTACAGTTCCTTTTCCCGGACAAACCATCGCGACTACACAACCTCCGATTGGCACACAGTTTCCGGGTGGAAATGTCCCTTTAATGGGAGGACCACACTCGCCTTTAGGCCAAAATATTCCTCTTGCTTTGGCTTAGTATTGGACTCAACTTTTGCAAAATGTTCCTCAAAACCTTCCCTATCCCTACTCAAGGCCAACCGTATCCAGGGGTGACTAATCCTATTTGGGGTTCATTTCCGTCTACTCAACCCCAGGTCCCTACCCAACCTCAAGGTCAAAATTCTTGGGGTTATTACCCGATTTTACCACCACAGGGGCAACCAGGATCTTCTCTCTGGGGGCAAACTGCATATGCACCCACTGGTTTACCGACGGGGCTTCCACCCCAAAGTCACCAGTACCCGCAGGTGAATCGACAATTGCCATTTCTTGCCACTTTGGATTTGCCAGATTTATCTAGGATTTTGAACGATCCTATTCGTCACTCTCCCCAATGGCCTGCTATCCCTGCAAAGCTTCCATCGGACATTCCAAAATTCGATGGGAAGACGGGAGAGGACCCAAATAATAACGTCATGACTTTCCATTTATGGTGTTCGTCTAACTCCTTGATGGACGACTCCATTAGATTGCGTCTTTTTCAATGCACCCTTACAGGTGCGGCTGCGAAGTGGTACATTGAATTACCACGGGGATTCTTTTCAGATTTCAATACTCTTGCCATGGCCTTCCTCACACACTACCAGTTACCAATTCGTTACGATACGGGGACTGAGATTTTGACCTCCTTTAAACAAAGTACCGACACTCATATCTCTGATCACATCCATGAGTGGCGACGAAGGAGACGTCTCATTAAACTTGAGCTTCCTAATCAGTTACTGGCCGAATGGTTTACAAAATCATTTGTAAACAAAATTGGAAAAGAGATTGCCATGGGTGGTGTTGTCACTGAAGAGCAGGCTATCAGTCGTGCTCAATATGTAGATCTCATTTATTCACAAATGGGCACTTTGTATGACTTACTACCTGACTTACCTCGTCCTGGTACTTCCAGCACTTCTACTGCTCCAGTTGCTTCCCATGCAGCTGATGGTGTGATTGGGACTACTCAAGCCCATTCACATTCCGTGTCAACTACAACCCCAAAATCCAATTCTTCTAATGTTCAAAATGCTCCATCTCCTGCTCCTCCCGCCGGTAAAACCTCTGAAGTGAACGTTGTTCAAACTACACCGACCGGTAAAAATACCAAAAATAGGAAGGGGAGAGGCAAGAATAAGGAGGGTAAAAACACTAATCCTAATGAGCAAACCAAACCTATTGCTGTTGATGAACGGGATAAGTGCAAACCACGCTATCCTTGCCTTATGTGTAATGACGATCACTACATGAAGGATTGTCCGAGACGTGCCGAAGTTCATAAGTTCCTTCAATCAACATCGAAACCATCTACTCCGGCTGTTTTGTCTCAACCCTTCACGTCTCAACAACAAGCTTCGTTGGTCATTCATGATCAACCCTCTACATCTACACAATCTTATGTTTTAATGTGCACTGGTGATTCGAAGAAAGACACTGTTACACTTACCACTCGAGCCAAAGACTATACTTCTTCTAAAGAGAAGATTGACGATACACCTCCTGATTTAGTATCTACTTCTCCACCGAATCCACCTACAACCGGTCCTCTTCATCTCGAAAGACCGAACCTTGATACACTTATACGACCACCCCCCAAAGGTGTCGTTAAGAAATCCGCATTCAATCCTCATGCGCGTGCGGCTCAGAACTATAGCATTATAGAAGATCTGGCCCAGGAACCTTCAGCAATGTCTGCCCTTGAAGTCCTTCAGTCCTGTCCTGCACAGCGAAGGGCTCTGTTGAAAGCCATAGGTGGAATCGATCCTACAGATGAGAACTTTATAGTCTTTGACTTGACAGAGCATATTCCCAGGTTACCTGCACAACTTGCGTTTCAAATACAAGTTGTTGTTGCCGACAAGAGCATCTGTCAGACAGTTGTTGATGAGGGTGCCTCTACGTGTGTCATGTCTTTTTCTTGTTGGAAAGCCATAGGCTCTCCAGCGTTAACTGAGTCAAAAAACACTTTGCGAGCTTTCAATGGCTCTAGTTTCAAACCTTACGGTGTTCTGCCATCATTGACCATCACTCTTGAAGGTAAGACCGTCCAAGTATAAATAGAAGTTTTTGATACTCCTCTTGATTATAATCTTCTGCTTGGTCGAAGTTGGGTCGATTCTATGCGTGCTGTTGTATCAACCCTTTTTCACGTTCTACGCTTTCCTCATCAAGGAAGAGTGGTTACGGTCGATCAACTTGCCTTATTTAATGTCGATACTCGCTCGGGCAACGTACCATTCATAGCAAACACCCCACAGGGTTATGAGAATGTTGGTGTCGGTCTCTTGAAAGATTCATCGTTGATGGGTACTTTTTCCATTCCACCACCTCCCAATATTCCAAGCCCGAACGTTGCCTCTATTAATATGATCTCTACCATGCCTCGTGAACTTCTAGTCTCTACTGACCCTTGGATAGTACCTGACCCTGGAGATCATGTTCGTTTTGGCAACATTATGCCGTTAAGTCCGATTGAATCTGATTACCAAGCCATTCAATCGGCCACCCCTCCTACTTTTTCTTACGAGGAGTTGTCTCTGGATCCTTTCCGTGTTGTCTTTCCGACTGACGAGATGATCATGTCTGTTTTAGATGACACCCCTTGGGACGATGGGCATCATCGTTCCATACTTTTTCTGGAACAATAGACTCTTGAGAATTATCAACGGATTTCATCTTTGTCGACCGTTGTTGTTATCTCTACTGTTCCCCAATTCAAACAGGATGTGTTTGCTGAAGGGAACTTGAGTAACATTTCACCCACGATACCCATAGATATTTCAGTGAAACCTGGGATAGTCGAGAACGTTAATATTGGAACTTCGTGCTCTCCCGAAGAAATTGTCACTTACACTTCCTTGTTTAAAGAATTTCGTGATATCTTTGCATGGAGTTATGAAGAGATGTCGGGTATTGACCCATCTATTGTGGTGCATGAAATTAAGACATACCCCGGAGCCAAACCAGTCTGGTAGCGCCTCCGTCCTGTCCATCCGCGTAAAGCCGCGACGATTAAACTTGAAGTTGAAAAACTTCTCAAGGTCGGTTTTATTTATCCTGTGGCATTGAAAAAATGGGTTTCTAACCCCATGCCGATCGATAAAAAAGGTGGTAGTATTCGCGTTTTTGTTGATTATCGAGATATCAATAAAGCTTGTCCTAAGGACAATTTTCCAACTCCTTTCGTCGACCAGATCGTCGATGATTGTGCTGGCAGCGAAATCGTTTCTCTCATGGATGGATTTTCCGGCTATAATCAAATCAATATCGCTCCTGAGGACCAACACAAAACAAATTTTATTTGTCCTTGGGGTACTTTCACCTACCGTAAACTTCCTTTCGGTCTAAAGAATGCAGGTGCTACATTCCAACGTGCTATGTCTTACGCATTTCACGATATCAAGCATATTGTTCAACCGTATTTGGACGATTTGCCGACTCACTCTTTACATCGGATCGATCACCCTATGCATCTCCGTGCGATTTTTATTCGTTGTCGATTCTATCGCATTCGCTTGAATCCACATAAATGTGTTTTTTGCGTAGAATCTGGGAGACTCCTTGGTTTTATTGTTTCACGCCATGGGATCCGGGTAGATCCTATCAAGGTGGAGGCGATTCTTAATCTCCCTCCTCCTTCTTCTTTACGCCAGTTGCAAAGTTTGCAGGGGAAAGCAAAATTTCTTCGTCGATTCATCCCGAATTACGCTGAAATTACTTGGGGTCTCACACGTCTTCTAAAGAAAGGTTCTGAGTTTGTTTGGGATAAAAATGCTAATGATGCCTTTGACGCCTTGAAGTTGTCCCTTACCAAAGCTCCTCCTCTTTTTCCTCCGGATTATAGTCGAGATTACTTTCTTTATTTAGCTGCGTCCGAGTATACCATCGGCATGGTTCTCGTTCAAGAGGATGATGCCCATGATGAGCATGTTATATATTACCTGAGTCGAAGTTTAACTTCTACGGAAATTAAATATCAACATGTTGAGAAGCTGGCCTTGGCTGCAGTTCAAGCAGTCCAACATTTTCGTCATTACATTCTCGCCAGGAAAACTACAGTGATTTCCCACTGTAACCCCATGCAACATATATTGACTCGTCAATTGCTGGGGGGCAAGTACTCCAAGTGGATTGTTATTCTCCAGGAGTTCGATTTGGAATTTGATCGTGCCACATCGAAGAAGTCTCTAGTTTTTGCTGAGTTGATTTGTGACTTTCTCCACAATGCAATGGAAAAAGTAGCAGTTGATTCGTTACTTGACGAGTCACTTTTCCTTATAAGTACCGACGATATTTGGTACGGGGATATCATTATATATCTCCAAACTCAAACTTTTCGGCCTGCTTTGTCTAGCGCCGAATGACGTCGTGTTCGTTATCAAGCACGTAATTATATTATTCTCGGCGATACTCTTTATCGTCGAGGTGTTGACTCTGTGTTTCGACATTGTTTAACCTTTGAAGAAGTCGAGAGAGATTTGAATGATTTCCACTTGGGAGCATGTGGCGGTCATATGTCTGGGTATGCTACTGCTCAGAAAATCTTACGTGTAGGATACTTTTGGCCCTCGTTGTTTAAAGATTGCATCACTGTTGTTCAGAAGTGTCATGCATGCCAGACCTATAATCAGAAGATTCGGTCGCATCCCACTCCCCTTCACATTGTAGTCTCAGTAGGTCCTTTCGCTAAATGGGGCATTGACTTCATGACATGTCACCCTCACTCGGCCGGGGGGCATGGGTACATTATTCTAGCTGTTGATTATTTTACTAAGTGGGTCGAGGTAATGCCGACATTCAATAATACTGGAAAGACTGCAACACTTTTTCTGTTCAACCATGTCATCTCTCGTTTTGGTGTTCCTCAGGCTATCGTCACCGATCACGGTAGCCATTTTCGAAATAATATGATGTCTGAGCTTACAGAGAAGTTGGGCCTTCGTCATGATAGCTCAACTCCCTATTATCCACAAGCTAATGGCCAGGTCGAAGCCATTAACAAAGTTCTTATCACTATGATTCGACGGATGATAGGAATACATAAAACTAGCTGGCACACAATGTTATTTTCGGCATTGTGGGTGTATCGGACGTTTGTTAAATCTGCCACGGGATTCACACCTTTCCGATTAGTTTATGGCATGGAAGCCATTTTACCTATAGAATGCGAGATTCCATCTTTGAAACTAGCCGTAGAGCTCTTACCCAATAATTCTGCCGAAGAGGAACGTCTATTGTATTTAATGCGATTAGATGAGACTCGTCGTGATGCTACTTTAGTAATCGAAGCCCAGAAGAAACGTGTTAAGGCACAATATGACAAACATGTTAAACCTCGTGTCTTCTCCGAAGGAGATCTTGTTCTTTTATATGAACAAGACAAAGATGTCTTAGGAGCTGGGAAATTCGAACCAATGTGGCGTGGGCCTTATATTGTTAGCAAAGTTTTGACGAAGGGGGCATATGAGCTAGTGGATTATGATGGGGTACCTTTGAGTGAACCCAAAAATGGGTTGTACTTAAAGAAATATTATGCATGAGTCATTTGTGCATGAAGTATTTGTATTTTTATGTATCATACTGAGTGTGTGTGATTACTTTTAGCTTTGAGTTTGACGTTATTTGGTCTCTACCCTTACGATTACGATGTGTTTGATTGTCAGATGTTGGAGTATTCGCTACCTTATATTGGCTTCGCCGACGGTGCTAGCCGTAGTACTCAGAATCTAGCTTCCGCTGCTTGGGCTATCTATGCCCCAACTAATGAGCTTATATCTTTACGAGGTGTATGTCTTGGGCGAGCAACCAACAACATCGCAAAGTATAGCGCTGTGATTGAGTTATTGGTTGATGCTATCTCTCTTGGAATTCGTCGTTTGGTTGTGCGACTTGACTCGCAGTTAGTGGTGCTACAACTAAGTAATGTTTATTCTATCCGAAGTCCTACATTATTAAGAGTTTATTTTCGGATTTGCCTCTTGGAAAGACATTTTGATTATATCGAATATCAACACATTCCGAGAAATCTTAATACATTAACAGATGCATTAGCTAATTATGTATTAAACAGACATTTGAACAATTTATAAATCAAACACATGTACACAAGTGTAAAGTAAGCCGGTAAAAACCATGTATATATATATAACGATCAAAGTTTTTGTTACAAAATGCGTCCGAATACCAAAAAGATAAAAAATGGAAGCTCATGGCTTCTACATAACGATATCATGACATCAATGATGTTCACGATAGCATACTAAAGCTTTGACTACTCTACGGAGCAAACGACCCATAGAGGCAGGAACTCCCACGGTATGACGTTGATCATTTTGTGGGACCTCATCCAGAGACATATCTGGAATATCATGCATCAAGCCCTCTAAATTTTGCTCCATAGTAAAGTAATCCGCAGCATGCTGGGGGACTAGAACTACTACTTCTCCTCGCCGCTGAATAGGAGAACTCCCAGCAGGTCTGTAGGCCCCAACATCTGTGTTATCAATACATTTTGGTGTTAGTCTTCGACAAAATTTACAAAACCAAAAACATTTAATATGATGAAAACACAAAAACATCTTAAAAATTAAAAAATTGGTGACCTTCTTACCAATGTTTCCCCACTGTGTATCTTCAGGAAGGATGAGGTCAGGATCACCTCGAAAATCCAGGCCAGCGTACGCATAATCCTCAACCATCACTACCTGACCCTGGAGCCAATCGAAGAAACGATCGTCATATCTGACAATCGGTCCTTCCACATGCCTTGCCATGAGCTGGCACCATCTCAGCATTCGTGTCTCCCGAGGACCCAGAAGCTGCCAGTCTCCCTGAAGCCTGTACATCGGGACTCTCTCGCAGAAGAAGGATACTAACAGTGATCCATATCCAAATTGCTTGAAGCCTCCGCACCTGCTTTTTGTCAATTTTTTTTTAAGACTACGCAATACTGCATCAGCCCAGTTAAAAACCCGGGGCTCAAGACACTCGAGGCCATATTGAAAGTAGCTCTGTAGAGCCATATGAGGAGAAGCACTTCCCTCCTTCCGAGCTATGGTCGACAAGATAGTACGAAGAGTGATGTCGGTCACTCCCCAGATAGCCACTTTCCCCTTTCGTCTTTCTGCCTCCGGCACACAGTAGTCTCTACAGTACTCACTCATCTTTCTACCGCCTCTGCGACTACCGGTCAAGCTGACATATGCACCCCATCTGGATAATCTGGTTAGAAAATAGATATCCTCGATATCAATGGTCAATGTATGGGCACCCACATGGAAAACCTGTTGGTATGGATCCCACATTTGGATTAAGTGTTCCAATAGACGAACTTGGGCTCTCATGCCCGGTATCCGAAAGTATTTTAGCAGACCACAGTTTCTTAAGGCAGTGATTGTTTGCGGGTGATTTTCGGTGGCATTATTTTCATCTTCGTGCTCACGTTCTCTCCACTCAAGCACCATGGTATGACTATCAACCTGCACAAAAACCAAGGAAGGATAGTCAATGTCTTGAACATAAGAAAATTTGATTTTTATGGCCAAACGCTTGATAAATTTTTTTGATTCTGTGCTGCCCGTAGGTGGACTTAACACATAGTGCGGACTTTCCGCACTGTGGTTAAAGCTCACCTGTGGAAATCCAAATTCCCGTAGGTCATGAAAGGGTTGACTGCGGAAACTTTGTTTTGCGCGTAGGGCTTTAAAAAATCACTCATAACTCAATGCTTAACCATTCAAATCATAAAAATAAACCATGGAAAGATAAAGAATTGAGTACTTACCTTTTTGATCCAAACGGTTTGTGATTTGATGCACTGGAGCTCCCAGAAATTGACTTTGAAGATCGGAGGTGAAATGGTAATATTTGCACTGAATTGGAAATTGGGTAAAACAAATGGTGAAAATGGAATGGTAAGTTTGATTTTATTTACTTTTTACTTTTTGAAAAGTGGGTTTTTCATTTTGTTTTCATTATTTTACCTATTTTAACCCTCATTACTAATGAAAAAGTGAGTGAATGACTTGCAGGCCCCTAACGAGACGATTATGGATCCAAAAACTTTTGCGATATGGTGTGAAATTGTTTGTTTTCTATGGTTTTGACTTGAAACCACGAGTGACTTTTATCCGTTCTAGCACTTGTAAAAAACTTATAACGAGATCAAGCGCTGTTTTTTCTCTTTTCCGGGCTCGTTATGGTTACACGAAAAAGGAACCCCCCTGGAGTTGACTTTAAGCCCTTTTCACGACTCCCTAAACATGAAAAGATTGTCGAGCGACCTTGCTATTTTCACGCTCGTTAAAGTATTTGAATTTACGCATCCTCCGAGCGATAGTTTACCCCTTTTTCGGTCTCGTTAGGATTATTGTACGAAAAATGCACTAAGAGAGTTCTCTTTTAAAGTGTTTTTCCAAACTCTATAATCTTGAAAAACCTTCGAGTTTTCTATCTCTGGACTTGTTAAACAAACATTGGCAGACTCGTGATGGGACCGAACCACTCCTTCTTAGGGTTCGTTAACAATACTCCAAGGGACTCGTCCGAAGGATGAGCTTATATCAACAAGCATATGTGATCCTC
>CBVK0100451920.1:0-11375 GCA_900067695.1 Picea abies
CCATGCCACCAACATTAGGGTGCAAGAAGACTCTATATTTTATCTGGAAAGAGTTTTCTCTAGTGATAATGTCGTTCTTAATTATGATGCGGAATCTTTCTGCAATATTGAGCAAGCTCTAAAAATTAGGGCCCGAGCCAAAGGCAAGCTCTCCTAAAAATCTCAAGGGCCAAGGCGTGGCTAGACGAAGAGATTAATATAATCAAGATCGTTTACTGACCTTGAACGGCTGATATTTTTTTAGGTGGGTCCATTGTTCAAATCCAACAGAGGGAAAGAGCATCCTCACGTGCTACCAAAGTCTAGTAGCGCATCAAAAAAGGTATTTTTTTTAACCTACAGCACTGCAATTATTTTTTTTAATAAAAAAATGGCTTCCTCCACCAATTTAGGGCCGAACCAAGAACCCGTTCTTGTTGGCAAGAACTACGAGTTCTAGTCTTTGAGGATGAAATCATTCCTCCAAGCTCAAGAATGTTGGGAACCAGTAGAGAATGGCTTCACAGAGCCACCCGCAGCAGACATGGCTCCTATGACAAATGCACAGAGAAGTTCCCATACAGAACTGAGGAAGAAAGAAAACAAATCCAGTACTAGATTCAAAATTCAGTAGATGACTCAATCTTTTCCAAAATAATTGGTGCTTCCACAACAAAACAAGCTTGGGACATTCTCAAATTAGCTTACCAAGGAAATGATAAGGTGAAGACAGTAAAGCTTCATACTTTAAGAACTCAGTTTGAAACCCTAAAGATAACTGAGACAAATAATGTTGACCAATTTGTTAGCCCAGTGATGGGCATTGTAAATTAAATCACGATGACAGGTGAACAAATTGAAGATTAGAGGATTGTTGAAAAAGTCCTCAGAAGCTTGCCCAAGAAATTTGAAATGGTAAGAAAGAAAACAAAGCAAAGTATTGGATTCAAAATTCAGTAGATGACTCTATTTTTTCCAAGATAATAGGTGCTTCCAATGCAAAACAAGCTTAGGATATTATCAAATCAACATACCAAGGTAATAATAAGGTGAAGACACTAAATCTTTAGACATTAAGAACTCAATTTGAAACCATTAAGATGATTGAGACATAGAATGTTGACTGGTTCATGACCACAGTGATAGGCATTATAAATCAGATCAAAATTAATGGTGAACAGATTGAATATCAAAGGATTGTTGAAAAAGTCCTCAGAAGCTTGCCCAAGAAATTTGAAATGGTTGTAACAGCCATTCTAGAATCCAAAGATCTATCCAACTTCTCTGTAGAAGAAATGATGGGATCACTTTTGTCACATGAAACTAGACTCAACCTAGAAGAAGGATCTATGGAACATGCTTTCAAGACTCAAACCACTTTCAGCAGAGGAAACAAAGGAAGAAATCAAAGAGAAAGAGGCAGAGGTAATCATAAGGCAAAAGACAAACACACAAAATAACACTCACAACAGTATAATGACTCACTAAATCAAAGAGGAAGAGGGAGAAAATCGACAGACAAATCCATAATACAGTGCTACTATTGCAGAAAGTATGGTCACTATGAGAGCGAATGCAGAAAGAAGCAGTCGAATCAAAACAAAGGCATAGCAAATGTCTCCAACAATGAAGGAGAAACTTTTGAAGCAATGTTTCTTTCATGCCATACCTTTGAAAAAGGTCACTCCAAGCACCTTTGGTTATTGGACAACAGCTGCAACAGTCATATGACAGGTAACAAACATTTAATTTCTAGCATGGATACTACTGTCAAATCTGAAATTACTCTAGGTGATGATTCTCATGTCAAAGCTCTAGGAAAAGGTATTGTGTTTGTTTCAACCAAACAAGATCGGAACAAAGGCATGCAAGTTGTCTACTATGTTCTAAACCTTAAACACAAACTGATAAGTGTAGGACTATTGATGGAGCATGGACATGTCTTATTCAAAGGCTCAACATGCTTAATTACGGATAAACCACCCAGTAGGAAACTCATTGCAAAAATATAGTTTGACCAAGAATAGGATGTTTCCATTAAATTTAAGAAGTGTCAATTTGTCCCAGTCATATGCCCAAAATGTCTCAAACATAGATGAGGCTCTCTTATGGCATGCTAGGTTTGGTCATCTTCCTTTTAGGAGTCTTAGTCTTCTCCAAAAACACTCAATGGTCAAAGATCTTCCTATTTTGAATGAACAAGACAATCCTTGTGAAAGTTGTATACCTGGAAAGCATAAGAAAGACAGTTTTCCAACATCCTTCCATAGAGCAAAAGAACACTTAGAATTGGTTCACACAGATCTATGTGGACCAATGCAAACCCAATCCATTGGTGGTAGTTTTTATTTTCCGACCTTTATTGATGATTTTAGCAGGAAAATTTGGATTTATTTTCTTAAAAATAAGTCTGAAACTTTCTCAAGATTTAAAGAATTCAAAGCTGAAGAAAAAAACAAAGTGGCAAATTTGTAAAGGTGCTCAGGTCTGATGGAGGAGGAGAATACAATTCAAAAGATTTTGCAGATTTTTGTAGACAACAAGGCATTATAATGCAAACTACAATTAGATATACTCCACGGTAGAATGGAGTGGGTTAAAGGAAAAATTAGACCATCATGAACATGGCCAAAAGTATGCTCAGAGCAAAGAATTTGTCCAATGACTATTGGGTTGAAGTTGTTGTTTGTTTAGTTTACATCCTAAACAGATCTCCAACAACAAGTGTCAAAGATAAAGTACCTCAAGAGGCATGGAGTGGCACAAAGTTGAATGTTTCTCACTTCAGAATTTTTGGTTGTATTGTTTTTTCACATATTCCAGAAGAGTTAAGAAAGAAGCTTGACAACAGGAGTTAAAAATGCATCTTCATGGGATATAGTGAACAATCAAAAGCCTACATATTTTATAATTCAGTCACCAAGAAATTTATGGTGAGCAAGGATGTCAAATCCTTGAGAATAAATCATGGAGTGAGCAAGAAAATGTAACATTGGATAGTCAAAATCCACTGCAACAAATTGATGGGAACACAAAAAATTCAAAACAATAAGCACATCCACCAAGACTGCCAAGATTACAGGTAAAAAGAAAACAAGAACACGATGGAAATGGTTCTTCTTCTAGCAGTGAATCGTCTACTTTTGTAGAAAATAAGAGAACAAGGAGCACAAGGGAAAATTTTGAGCAAAACAATGACATTGAGCAACAAAGTCACTTTTCCTTACTATCCTGTCAGCCAACCTTCTTTGAAGAAGCAGTAAAAGAGGAACATTGGGTACAAGCCATGAATGAGGAAATTAAAGCCATATAATACAAAAAAACTTGTGATCTCATTAATATGCTAACAGACAAAACCAACATAGGTGTCAAATGGGTGTGCAAAACAAAACTTAATGAAAAAGGAAAGATAAAGAAGCATAAGGCAATGCTAGTTTCCAAAGGTTTCTCTCAACAAACTAACATAGACTATGGTGAAACATTTGCTCCAATAACAAGGTTAGATATAGCAAGGACCATTTTAGCCACTGCCGCTCAAAACAAATGGCAATTATACCAATTAGATGTAAAGTCATCATTTTTTAATGGCATATTGCAAGAAGAAGTATATGTAGATCACCCATCTAGTTTTGAAGTCAAAGGACAAGAGGATAAAGTGTATAAGTTGAAGAAATCCTTGTATAGATTGAAACAATATCCAAAAGCTTGGTATAGTTGAATTAACTCTTACTTGATCAACAATGGATTCAACAAGAGCAATAATGAACCCAATCTTTACACAAAATCAAATCAAGAAGGTAAAATCCTCATTGTTTTTCTTTATGTTGATGATATGATCTACACAAGTAATCTTATGTTAGAAGAATTTAAAGCTGCCATGAAAACATAATTTGAGATGACTACTCTTGATCTCATGAAATACTTTTTGGGAATTGAAATTTATCAATTCACCCATAGTATTTTTGTTTGTCAACAAAAGTATGCTACATACATTCTAAAAATGTTTAAAATGGATAAATTCAAGCTAGCATAAACTCCTATTGCACTAGGAACAAAATTGAGAAAACAATATGAAGGCTCAACAATTGATTCTACATTATATAAGAGGTTGGTAGGTAGTCTCATGTACCTCACTGCAACCATACTTGACATAATGTTTGCAACAAGTTTTGTTTCCGGATTTATGGAATCCCCCAAGGATTCTTACTAGAAATTTGGAAAAATACTCCTAAGGTATGTTGTAGAGACAATCAACTAGGGATTGTGGTACACAACTTGTGAATATTATCCACTTGCAGGGTACACAAACAATGATTTTGCAGATAACATAGATGACAAGAAAAACACATATGGTTATACTTTTCATTTGGGAACAAATTTGATTTCATGGGCATCCAAGAAACAACCCATAGTTGTAATATATTCAACAATGGAAGAGTATGTAGCTGCAACTTCAACATCATTCCAAGCAATATGGCTGAGAAGACTCTTGAAATATCTAACACGTATAGAAAATGAGCCAACACCTATTTTCTGTGAAAATAACTCATCCATCACATTTTGAAAGAATCATTTGTTTCACAAGAAAAGAAAGCATATTGACACTCGATTTCACTTCATTTGAGAGATTGTCAATAATGGTGATATTTATCTTCAATTCTATGGATCAAGAGATCAACTAGAAAACATTTGTACTAAACCATTAGGAAAAAATGCTTTTGAATTTCAAACAAAACACTTGGGCATTGTAAGTGCTAATGAATGCAACATTTGAGATTAAGGGGGAGTGTTAGAATTAATCTCCACGTCCCCCTGTCTGCCAGCTCACTCAGTTAATTTCATATAGACTTCAGTTAGTTGTCTATTTCGTTATAATTAACAACAATTTGTTTAGAGATATGTTGAGATCTAATTTGTATTTTGATTTTCTTGTATTATATTTAACATAGATGAATATCGAGAAGGGTATAAAAACCCCACTAATATTTTTTGCACATTTTTCCACTTTATTATTTTACTTCTCTTCCTATGAATTTATCAAAAAATAAAATAAAAAATATTGAACCAAATTTTATTTGTAACTTTCATCTCAATGCCACAACCCATACAATTACTAGTACTCACTATCCTCTTAGGATTTCCTCATTTTGCAATACTACATGATAGTCACATTTCTCTATTCCTTTACATGGATTTGGGTTCATTTTGAAATTTCACAAATGTAAGTTTCATTTTTACCCTACATGGAAACCATGTCTCGATAAAGCCATATGTCGATAAAACCAAGTAAATTCATTCTTATCCCTTAATTTATATCTTAACCATATTAAAATTTAACTTTAAATTGATTGTTTTGGGATTTTTTAAAATATTATCCAATGGATGTAGTGCTATGTTTCAACTCACATTGTTTCATAGTTCACATTGTTAATGATGTGGCATTGTTGTACTAGCACATTAGAGAGTTTAATATAATGGAAGAAAATTTCCCATACTCTTTGATGGGCTAATATATGTAAAAATTATCATTGATGATGTGCCACATAAGCTTATGCTCACCAACCAATTTTAACTTTGCCAATGCATTTCCCACCCTAACTGATGAAAAAAAATTGTACAAGGCACCGGTTGTAGTGGCCCATAAATATGTGGCACACCACTCACCCTCGATAACAATCCTAAGGTATGGAGATGCTATAAAATATTCACAATGCACCATAAATATTGGTGTGCTAACAAATAATAAAGTGCCTTGTAAATAATATGTTGTCATAAATATCGCACACCAATTGCCAAATATATTTTTAAAACTTGATGGACTAATTGACACATAAAAGTTTAAGTATTAGCAACATTAATAGTGTGATAGAAAAGCACCATGAATGATGTGTTTACTTAATGTATATCTAAGATCACCAATTATGACACCTTTACATAAAATATGTACACAATAGATGCAAAAATTTTCATGCTAAATATTTAATGAATATTACAAATGATAATTTATTATAGGTTTTTTATTTTATAGATATATGTTCCTAATGAAATTTGTATATTGAATGAGAGATAAAGATAGTCGTAGTGATAGCTATAATAGTAGCATGTTGACCCATATACTCTTGTACATGAGTGGAAGATCTAGGAGACAAAGAGTGATTTGTATCCTCATTCTATTACAGCTCAACAGCTCAAGCTTGTCACCTTTTGATGAAAATTGGCCTCCTCAAGTGTTATGCAGAGGCTAACTCCCTTAAGGGAACATGTATTTATTGATGTAATTAATCTGTCACTAGGATCATGGTAGGTAGTTTTATAGGATTGGTCTTGATCTATGGTATCAACCCATGAAGGAGGATTTTTATTTTATCACTGGGCTATTTAGGAGGGGGTGGGGGGATTTTCCCCATTTTCCCAATCTACTTTCTGACATTTCAATAGAGAATATGGTGTCATACATGTAAAGATATGTTAGTATAGTAATCACTAACCTTAATGACTCTCAAATCACCGAGGGACAGTTGATTTTGCATTTTTTCACAACATAAGAGGTTAGGTGCTTCTCTCTTATGATGAAAACATTGACACACTATACCTCTTATGGGAAATGCATTAATTTCCCTTTGATGTACTATGTAAATAGTTTATTTTTTAGACCCTAACAGATTAGGTTGTCTACCATTATTTTACAATAGTTTTGTATTGTTTTGGATTACTACACCTAAGATTTACCTCAATGTACCTTATATTTTTTCACAATATGTGGACCATCATATGAACAAATTATGTGCCTTATTGTATCACGATGAGCCAAAAGTGTTGTTGTATTTGTGCCTTTGTATTGTGTTTGACCATGCTTAGATATTTTATGTATTGGTGGGGGGGGCTATGTAGTATCTCCAAGCCCCATGTGGTCGATCATGGCATGTCCTTTTAGTCCCCATTTCAAGATAGGATTTTATTTTATGGATACAATCGACTGCCCCTTGATGTTGGTAAATCTACATCATGTCAGTTATTTATGATTTGGGTTGGTATGCAACCATCTTGAGGTGGATCTACTAAGACACATGATCTAAGGGAGCTACTAGTCTCTCTTTCCCCTTTGTATATGATGTAAAAGTGTTTCTCTTTGTAAAGGTTGTCACTCCTATGTATAACACACTTATTTTATGCCTAAGCATGGATCCTTGCCTTATGTATTCATCACATTTTTCCCATCTACTATCATATATGATTTTGTAAATGCTCACTCAATTTCATATTTCATGAGGTAGTCTCACATTTCTCAAGGTAGTACATGTATCCCACATCATCAGGCACATTCGGGCTATTATTGCATACATTCCACATTCGAGATTCTAGAGTGCCCTACTTTTTCATCACTTTTGGAGACATTCCTTGCATTATTTGAGGGACAACCCACACATGTGGGCTTTGTGATAGATATGGATATTTTGGTGATGATTTGAATTGGAGAGGCATCTTCCTTTCCTTGTCGATCGACTTTCTTTATATAAGGGCTTGGTCATACCTTAGAGGTTTCTTTTGAGCATTTCTTGAGCACATTTTGAGGGGGCCATCCACATTTGAGGTCCTTCTCCACCTTTTCATGAGGTCGTTCCACTTGGAGGAGCTAGATGTTGGTATCTTACTTGATTGGAAGGATACTTCACCATGTTTTGAAGCCTCCACATCAATTTTCCCTTGGAACATTGGGATATAAGATAAAATTGACCCCCTTCTTTGTGGGATGTCCTCTTCTCATGATGGTTTTATGTACAGGTTGCATCATTTAATTATATATTGACTTAGTCTCCTTCTTTATGAGGATGAAAAGCCTTGTTTCTTAGTCTCCTAGGCTAATTTTAGGGAGAAATAATTAATAATGAATGAGAAAGATGTAAAAGCCTCATCTGTAAATAGAGGCTCTCCTCTCATTCCAAATTGTTATGAATTGTTGGATATCATTTGTGACTACAATTAATAGAATATCTACCTTTTGAGGTTTTGGTGTCAATTCTTGGAGCCTCTTGATTCTTTGGCAAGGATTTCAAGTATTTTGTTCAAATTATAGTTGATCTTTTTGGTGAAGGATTTTCCCTTTGAGGAATCCCTTCCTGTAGGGCCTTGGTCCTCTTATATTATATTGATTAGGCTGAAGATTATTCTACCCTTAAGGTTCTAATATCTTACTCCAGTCCTTAAGATAGAAGTGACAAATTTTTAAAGGGGTATACTTATTGACCCTATAATACATAATTGGATAAAAAAGGAACTAGTCCTATATCCAACAACCAACCAAAAAATCCTAAGAACCAATTTTTTTTTTTTTTTAAGTATATAAAGAAATCTAACAATGAAAAACAAACAAAATTGTTTATTTATATTTATTTCATTGTTTAGTGTTTAAAGTTAACAGATTATTTCATTTCCTAGACAAATTTATCCTAGGGTTTATTCTTGATTGTTGATATTTAACCCTAAGGAGGAAAATAGGCCCTATTGGATTAGCTTTAAGGTGTTATCTAACATTTTGTGGGTTAGGTGATTCTCACATTTGGAAATTAAATTACAACATTACAATTCAAATTTGGTGAAACCCTAAGGTTAGGGTTTGGTGCTTCAAGGTGTTTTCATTCTTATTCCTAGCCTCATATCTAGGTTTTCTACCAAGCTTATATTACATATCTAGAGGTGATTATAATATCTAATTTTCTTGTAATTGATCACCTTTTACTTAGATATCTATTTGGTGAATTCCAAGTGCTAACTTGTGAAACCTGATGGGATTTTTACTTAACTTTTCTAATTTATAGGAAGGCAAGCAAATAGTATGTGCATTAATTTTTTCAACCGAGGGATTTGGATTACTTGCGAGTTACCATGCAATGTATGTGTAGGCTAAACTTCCTACTTTCATTGGTTTATCTAACATGTAGTTGTAGTTTCAACAATCACATTTGCAGGTAATGGCAAGGAAATAAACAACCGCACAAGCATTTGCAGGGAAATAAACAATCACACCAACATTGGCAAGGAATAGTTACACAAGTATTGGAAAGGAAATAAACAATCACGTTTCCATTGACAAAGAAATAAACAATCACACCATATTTGGAAGGAAAGTAAAGTGCGAGAAAGTAATTTGACAAGTAAAACGTGGAAAAGTAAATTGATAGAAAAGTAAACTGCATAAAGGTAGAGTACAAGGATTAACTATTTCCAAATGTGATCACTGCCTCTAAAACATAGAAATAAATGTGAATTGTTGATATGAATGCAATCCTTATAAATGAAAATAGTTTATTAAATTGAGTGCAATCCTATAGAAACAAATCTAATTTATAAATTAAATGAAACCTTAAATAAATATAACTTATTAAAACAATTTCAATTCTACATGAGTGATTATAATTTATCAAAGTGAGAGTAATCCTAAATGTAATCCTACAAATGCAACCATAAATAAATATAATCTATCAAATAAATACAGTTCTATAGAACTAGATATACAACACATGTCTTGTGTGGAGTGGGCCTTGCCTTCTGAGAATAGGGTATCGGTGGTAATACAACAATAGCTAAATTAAATTAACATGGTCATATAAAATGTATGACAACCAAACTTAGGCATTAAACACTGCATCTATGTTAATGATGATTATGTGGACAACATGATCCCACAATTTGTATCCCTTAACACCATCACCATAACCAACAAAGATCTACTTGTTTGATCTAGGTCCTACTTAGAATGTTGATAAGAGAATAAGCATCAAAAAAAAAAAAATTCACGTTTGAGTAATCACAAGATGACCTGTTCATACCTCTTCTTTAATATTCTAGTCTTTTGCAACTGATGGTGACTGATTTACCAGATAGCATGACCACTTCTACCCACAACTCTTACTGCAACTTGGCATTATTGAGCATGCCCCTTCGATCCCAACATCCTTGCAATAATTTCCAAATTCCAAGTGTTATCACTCCAAGAAACCCTCTGTGGTTGCAGACCAGAGGTGCTTAATAGTCGATCGACATCTACAAATCGTAAGATTTCCAATGGTGTAATCAGATTTGGATTTGGAGCTAGGGAAGCTAGTGAAAATTTCCCTTCAAGATTAGGCATATTTCCTTCAAAAAATGCCGGTGCGTTTTTGAGAGTTAACACCAAGGATATGAACCCACATCCATCATCTATTCTCAAACACTTGATTGAACTACCAATACTCTTTTCACCAACAAACTCTAAGCACATCAGCCTTTCTATAGAGAAATATAGACCCGCCTTTCTACCTTAAACATCTTCAGTGCTCCACCTCGAACTTTTCATTTGAAACCTTGACCAAATTCAGTCAATCTCGCCAAGTGAACTTGACACCTGCTCACCTCCAAGCCCATTGACAATGGAGTTTTAGAGCCACACCATAACCACTATTGTTATTGTCTCCTTTACACATCAGGGCCTTCACTTCTTCAAATCAAAACCTCAGGGTATGTGACTCTCTCTTCTCCTTGGGATTTTAGTAGAGGGTTTTGATCCCACATTATGATTTTTTCCATGACCTTGTCATATAAATAGTCACAAAGCCTCTCCTTAGTTGTCTCCTCCTCCTAATTCCTTCGTTTTCTCCACAACTTCCATTTTCGTCAAATGCATGACCTACGAGCCTTTCTCGCATTCAAATGAAAAAATCAAGTTTTCTTCATGTTTCCTTTCCACCTGGAATATTTACCTACTCACAATATCTACCAATGGATCAATCAAGTTCTTCCAATTATCAAAAAACCTTTCCTTGGATCCCCTTAGCCTCTGCAACATAGGCCCTGGTTGCATCCTCTACGATATTGAACCTTCCAAGCCGAATCCTAACACCCTTTTTGGGATCTTCGAATCTCTGCAGCCCATTTTCCTCATGGATGATTCCTAATTCCTCTATACATATTCTTCCTCTTCCTCCCCACACTCTTGGTTGCGGGCCCTTCAAATATTTCACAGGAGGAATCGTCTCATTCCCCCACCTAAAGAAAACTTCTGAACGTCAATTTTTTCTTATGCTTGTATCCCTTATTGGAGTCAAGAAAACCCTCATCGAAGATATTGGATTTATTGAAGGACTCTAGCATGGATCCATTATCGATGAACTCAATGAACGATTCAAAATATGGCCATAATAAGTTACACGCTGAGATTGATTGGTGAGAATGAAATATGAGATGGTGGCACCTCCACACATTCATTCTCACCAGAGACAATCGTGTCACATCTCAAGATTCATCGATCAAACCTCAATTGGCTCAAGAAGAGAAAAAAAGGAATACTGATCTGAACCCAAGAGCGATAAGTTTCCAATAATTGGTTGATTATGTCACTCCTTCAAAAGGGTTAGTTATAG
>CBVK0100451927.1:0-23439 GCA_900067695.1 Picea abies
AGTCACTTTAATATTAGAAGTTACACTTCATTAAAAAGTCACTTTAATAAAAGAACCACGCTATCACAACTTTATAAAAACCCATTACAAATTCAAGTGTCCAATAGTGCAAATATAAGGCTACTCCCGCATACAAGACAAAACATGCGGAGTACCTCCTGGGCTATAAAAGCTAACACTTACTCTGATCATACAAATAATTGTCTTTTCTTATGGATTCTTCCAAGGTCTTGGACTCATCAAAATAATTTTTTCACTATAAAAAGAAGGTATTCCACTAAGAAATATTTGGATTTTAATTTTATCATCTTGTATGAAACCAACATACATCAACAAATAAAGGAACCTCCTCTCATACTCATTCATTGTCATGCTTCCAAGCTTGAGTTCAAAGAACTCTTTCATATTCTGGTCATAATAATGTTCTAAAAATATTTTTTGAATCACCCCCATGAGATCCTCTTCTCATTAATGTGCTTAACATGCTTGAGCTAGTTCCATCACATTGATGTTTTTTCTTAAAGATGGTAGGTTGAATTTATGAATTCTACAATTGTTGAATAATTATGCAATAGGAAATATTTTCTCATTCCCAACCATCATGGTTTCACATCTTCATATTTCTTATTATCACCATCAAAAGTAGAAGGCTTAATCTTCCTAATCTCTCCTTGCAAATCATCTACCTTGGACCTCATTCTCTAATTTTTGATAGTAGACACACTCGGGATGCTCTCTGATCTTAAATGTGCATGAGCTCTTCTGGTCAAGTGTCTTGGTGAATGATGATGTCTACTAACACTCCTTGATTTCCTAGATACTTTATGACCGTCCCTCTTATCATGAGATCTATATGCTTCTAATTTCCTTGCATTGGTTGCTTGTTTTGTTCCAGAACATTTATTGACTTGTCTTTGCAATATATTCAGACTCTATAGAATCTTCTCCTGATATATCGTCATCCTTTAATTGTCTTCTCTATGCCTCTGCACTTCCTTCTACAACCTCCTCATAGTTTCAACCAGCTCCACATGCTCTACTTCACTTATATGTCCATTAGAATTGGTGTTTGCATTTCCATGCTGACATATAAACCTCTTATTTCATTCTCATGGATGTAAGATCCCTGGGCATCCTATGTATTTCTATTCCTCGTGTAGTAACCAAATATGTTATGCCTATACCTCTAATTCTACAAAATTGTGCATGTAACAATTACGATTAGAATTATGCATATTTTAAAGTATTCCATTAATTAGCTTATAAGTCATCCTTCATATGATTTTATGCAGAACATAGATGCACTAATATAAACTCTAACGCTTTAGACATAGTTTCTTCTAAATTAAATTTCCAATGGTTGTACTAAGGCCACATTTTGAGCTCTGGGCTAAAACTTATAGCTTTATGAAATTATCATTTCTACTAAATTGTGCATTGTTTTGACAGGCGCAATTTAGTTGAGAGGCCATCTTCTGCCATCTGTAGCAAAAAATTCATTATGAATTAGAAAAAAATATATATTGAAATAGGTAATCTTCATGATTGTGAACACTTAAAAATTTTCATATTCAAAATCTAATGCTCCCATCAAATTCTGTATAAATATGGCATTGACGACTTTGCACCTTTGCATTTACTCTAGTCTTGGAATTTTTATCCAAAATTGGTTATCTCCCAAATAGAGAAAAACTAGAAAAACATTTCTTGAGACAAAGTTGTCTAGATTGATGAGTAGATTAAATGTCGAGTAAATAATGTTTTTTGGATTGGAGATATGGGGTCCCTTTTCCTCCTCTGAATATTTCAAAAATCCCCTAAATGCACCTACGAATAGTGGATTTTTCCCTTTCTCGACATAACCACTCCAAATCCTTTTGAATTATGCCAAAATATCAACTGGGTATCTTCATGGCTTCTTTTTGAACTCTATATAAAAATTTCATCTTAATTTGGGTCACAGACACCAAGCACGATCCAAATATTTCAAAACCACTAATTTGTGTTTTTCAAAAAATTCAAGCATAATTGGCCAATATCCCTCACTGGCACTTTTGTATCCCTCATCACTATGGACACGCCCCTTAAATTTCATCTAAATCTAAGTTAAATTGCTCCTGTTATGGCCAAAACAGATTTTTGGCTCCAGACTGCTTTTTGTAAATTATCCATCTTTATCCTTTCCTTTATCTTCTATTCTTATTTCTTTATTTCTTTCTTCTCATTTTCCTTTCTCTTCCTCTTCTTCTTTTCCTTTTTGGGACTTAGTCGATTTTCCATCATGGGGAGGAATAGTGCACCCGCATTCTACATTAGTCTTGGGACTTGCTAATTTTCCAACATCCATGTAGAGGAATAGGACTTTAGTTTATGCATTATGCATGATTTAGGACTTGGTATGTTTTTCCTTCCATGTGAAAAAATATAATATCGTGTCTTCTCTGCATTCTACATGGTTTGGGACTTAGTCAGTTTTTTTCCTTCCATGCGGAGAAATAGAACATCTTCCACACTTCGCATTTTGCATGCTTTAGGACTTACTCAATTTTTCCTTCCATGTGGTGGAATAGGATTCCCTCTTCCACATGACATCCATCCCACATTCTGCGAGGCTTTGGGACTTAACCAATTTTCAAACATCTATGCAGAGGAATACCTATTGGAGATATTACACACCCACCTAGTAATTTTTTTCCTATGTTCATTAGTCTATGTTGAGGGTGTCCCTTGGTCTAAGATATTCTCCCCTATCTGAGGGTTTCATATCCTCTTCATCTGTTACTCAGTTGTACTTCAGTTCAACTAGTGGAGTCAAGTCTCACATGGAAACCTTGGAATTATCACCAAGTGTTGCATGATCACCTTGGAATTATCACCAAGTGTTGCATATTCACCTTGGAATCATTAATTGGAGGGAAACTTCACATGCATGAGGCTATGATATTTCTACACATGCTCATGCATTAAATTATCTCCACTCCATTAGTGTGAGCCAGTTAACTGATGACTACATGGTCAATTAACTAGGACTAGGTGGCAGTTCACTCCGATTTTTGTCATTGTATATCCACATCTCTCTAGATCACTACTATGGCGCATTAGATCAGAAAATATGGTGCATTATTTCCACCATGTATAGTATATAAAATTTATGTTTCCATTCTCTCATTTTCTTAATACAATTATTTCATTCTTTCTCCAATTCTTCTCTCAACTTGGCAAGTTTTTTGTTCATTGTTGCTAGCCAGATTCTCTTTATAGGTTTCACTCAAATTTTACAATACCCATGTAGAGGAATAGGACTTTCACTTCCACATGACATCTATCCCACATTCCACATTCCATAATGCTTTGGAACTTAGCCAATTTTCGAGCGTCCATGTGGAGGAGTCGGACTTCCACTTCTGCATGACATCTATCCTACATTTTGCATTCCACAAGGCTTTGGGACTTAGTCAAATTTCGAAAATCCATGTGTAGGAATACCCATGCAGAGGAATAGGAATTTTTCTTCCACATAAAACCTATCCCACATTCCACATTCCACAAATCTTTACAACTTAGACAATTTTCAAACATCTGTTGAACTTTTCCAAACTTGTAGATGAATCTTGGTCATTGAGCACTAAGCCAAATGTGATATGGGTCGTTGATTCATTGAACTTCATGTTATGACCCTCAATATTCCCTCCATGTTCTTCCACCATGGCATTCCACATCACCATACATGTGGCCCCCATGTCACCGGGTATAGAAAATTTCTCAATTTTCCATAAATTTCAAAAATTCCCAACTTTTCAAAAATGACTAATTTCTGAAAATTTCTCTTTGGTCTCCATGAAAACTCTGTAATTAAGCTTCTCATGATTTATTCTCTTTGCATGTCAATTGGACATCCCATTTCCAAATTACATGCATATTTCACCCAGAATTTGGGAATTTTCACTCTGAACTTCACCATGTTTCCCAAATTCGGTAGAGACTAAAGCTCTGCAACAACAAATTTATTAAAGTTGTGCCAGTATTTGGCCCATACAAGTCTAGTGTTGAACCAAAATATCTAATACCACTATGTGGTGTCCCTAGATACTCATTGACTCACGCTACCACAAAATGTTTCTTTGATACCATTATGTAACATGCCCAACTACCTAGTTGGGACACGTTACTACAAAATTGACTATTATTCTATTTAAATGGGGAAATATAAACAGCATAAAATACATACTCATACAAATATCATTAATAATTAAACGCATGAATGCAATGGACTTAAATATGCACTGCAATGATTAAACATACACACTGTCATTCATATAAATAAAATATGGAGTAAATGCAGCATTCAATCACTACATTAAAATTGTAAATGACACAATGATTAAAGAACTTATTTTTTAAAGATGATTTACACAACCAACTATAAACGAAGGACATTCCACCTAACCATGTACTTTGTTTCTCCAATTATCTCAACAAGAAGTCACCCCCAAGTTGGGGATATGAGTCCACAAGGACAGACAAGATCCTATGGATATCTACAGTCCATTGTAATATCTCTAAAATCATCAAAAATATAGTTATGTGACTCCTACAACAATTACAACCACCCAGTTATCTTCCCCATTATCCTTCACAACCAAAGGGATGATATTTCCTTCTATACATTGCAGTCCCTCAAAATATTTACATCCCCTCCGGGGATCCAACACAGACCGGATAACATTATCTCTACTAGGGGATCCAGGAATTCCAGTTGCAAAAGGAGTGCTCACACAACAATCTCACTTGCTCTTGGGTAATTTTTCTTGATAGAAAATCTCTTACATCATAGCAACCTCATTCTTAGCATAATTTCCAAATTCAACAATTTTTCTTCAATAATCACTATGGGTGTCCACTCTTTCCCAAGAGTGAGCTATGGTTTTCCTCCCTTTTTTCTAACTGTAAAAACTCTCATACCCATCTGCTCGAATTTCCTCTTTTTTGGCTCCCTATAAAAACTCTCATACCCATATGCTTGAATTTTCTCTTTTCCCCATGTTTTCTTGACTCTTACTTTTCCCCCAAGGATGATTACACTCAATCCATGTTGCCATAAGCACGTGGGATGACTTCCTACTCAACCTCTTAGATGAATTCAATGATTTGAGTGCTTAATAAGTCAAAGGGATAAATGGATAAATGAAAAATTGGCTAATGAAGATGGCTTAAGACTCAAGGCATATGAAAAATCCTCAAAACTCTCATTAACCCTCTCTCTTATGGAATCATAGTACCCCATTACTCTAGTCCTTACCCGTCTACATTCAATGGTATATTTCATTTTATTATTTTCAATATACAAATTTTACATATTACATCACTTGGCCCACGACCATTCATAATATTACAATTATACAATGCTCCATTAGGGATAAAAATTAGGGTGTTACACACAAAAACAAATCCAAATGCCTTCCTTTTTCTAAAGAACTATTTTTAAATGGGGAGTTCCTCAAACAAACAATTTGCTTTGAACAATGAGCAGTTACTACTATTTATGAATCCTACAATGTTTCCATGAGTGCATGGAAAACCATCAATATAAAACAAATTCTTCCTATTAAATTTTTCAGAAGCATGACCATGTGTGCACATAATATACATGGAAATGTTATGTTTGCATTTAAAAATATTCAAGTAATCATATCAACTGTAAAGAGGACCATAAATGGCATAAGTGCTACTAACTATTTGGCAGGAATGAACACCTGTGAAAGGAGAAACAACCCAAGAACTATAGAATCTATTTTAGACTTGTCGATCATGTGATTATTACCACAAAAGGAGAATTTGGTTCCAACATTCAACATGGATAGGGAAGAGGACCAAGTGCCATACAAATTGTGGTTGTAACAATTTTGGTATTTAGTTTCCATATGGATAAGGAAAGAGAAGTCATCATTGCCCTCCAACAATTGAATGGGTCTTATTACGTACTTGGACATTGTTGCTCTCAGATCATACAAATTTTTGGTTCTCCTAGTAGATATGTTTTGAGTAGTATTGATATCATTCTTTATCTCACTTGAACTCTTGATTAACTCAATAAAAATAGACAGGTTGGTCTATTTCAAATGAAACATTGTTTATTTTGGTTCCAACATTTTGAAAAATGAACATATGGAAGTGTTCCTACATGTCTTTATATATCACCTATTGGATCTTTAACCATCATAGGAGATATTAAATCATCAACTTTTGTTAGTCAACCATTAATATAATGGGATAGTGTGACATGTTAATGGGATAGTGTGACATGTTGAGGGTTCACCGTCAACCCTTTACATTTTGAATTGCCACATACTATTGGGGTGTCATTAAAGAGATCGAGTTCACGGTGAATTGCCATTGGTCGATGATGGTTGTTGGAAGATGGCATGTTACAACTAGTGGCATAAAGTGTCTCTCTATTTTTGTCTACCATCTGCCTATGGTATCTTTCACTAGATAATATCTTGCATCATTTTTGTACTAGTGAAATATATTGTACATTCAAAATCGATCCCAAACTAGGATCCTATAGAACTCAATGCACGATTATACAAATGTACATGCAAAGGTAGCATAAATTCAATCAAATAATTAAAATATGACTAAAATCTCAACCTAGTGCAAATGGAAAGGGGAGATTTTATTAACTTAGAATGAAATGGAGTGACGAATTTATATAATTTTCCATTTGAAATTATATTTTTTATCCCTATATTTGAGCCAAAACCACAATCAATATGTCTCTGCATTCTTAAAAGAAAGTTTGGGAAGCATGTAACATTATAACTTCAAACATATTTTTGAAGGCCTTTTTTAAAGAGATGGAACACTTGATTTACGATAGTGCACTGGTGCATATGCTATATAGACACACCATTGTGTTGGATTTTGATACACACTCAGAAAAACCTATGTTTAAACCTTTGCGAAGGAAAACCTCTTCAAAGTTCTAGTTCTAATTGTAAAGGTTTAAACTTGTTGCCACTAAAAAGTGTTAAGGTTGTGTGTTTAGGCCAATATAGCACACTAGTGTGCTTAAATTTAATGTATGCATCATGTGCCAAAAAAAATAGACCACGCATTTATCATAAATGCGTTGAAATATCAATTGGAAAAATGAGTGGGAATTCCATTTTATAAAAGTGATTTAAAACAAAAACCTAATCATTCCATTGTTGTGTCAAACGTTAGAGGGGATACTTGTGCAAGAGATATTTACCAAGGAAAAGTTTGGAGTGGATAGATTTTTCTAAAAAGTAGAATGTGTAATTGAACTCCATGGGTCACATAGAAATATATAGAGGAGAAATTTTATGTAACTTCATTCATTTTATCTCAATAAATTTCCCCTCAATCAATTCAACAATCTAAAGAAAAAAATTATTTATTCCTAATCATATTTTCAGTGCATTCTCAAGAAAATAAAAGGGATTTCCCCGGATGGGGTGCCACGTCGCAAACCAGAGCCACGCAGGACAACACCGGGATGTATCATTAATACATCCACCGGTGACCATCCCCTCAGTCATTAATCGAGTATGAATCTACGCAGCCAAACCCAGGCGATGAGCCCCTTCACGCAAGTGATCGGTACAGTGCACCAGCGCACTCAGCAGCAAGCCTTAATGGCTATGGCGGTGGCGGTTTCCCTCCTCCTTATCATCCACCTTGATAGAATGGAGCGAAATTCGCCCATCGCAACGTCGAGTGCAGAGTTCATTCCACCTGAGCAGCGGTTTGGGGACCATTTGAAGCTCTGGAGCAGATCCTTCCACCCGCAAGGAACCCTGGTCATCTCCAGGGTCTCCACCATGCCCAGAGCACAAGGTAAACCATGCAGGGGTGCCACTTGGTACACAACCGAATCTCGCCACCAGAGACAGAAGAAATTTGAACAGGCATTAACGATGGCGTCCCTCCGAAGGCGTAAGAAACCATGAATGCCTCCAATGGCGTATGTGGAAGAGATTACCTTGGAAGACACCATGCAGAGCTATCCCAAGCTCCCTCTATTCACAGTCCCGGACAATTGGAATCCACCCACCGATTTCATCTTAGAAGACAAGCTTCCTCCTTCGAGCAAACTGCTTGGTTCCAGAGCCAATAGCCCAGCGAAGAATTTCACCACCTGTTATGTAGAAGAAGAGACCCCATCCCACACACAGGGAAGCAGAGACTCACCACCCGGTGCACCTATAGAGGTGGAAACCCAGCTTTCCAACTGACCGGCACATGCAAGTGAGGGAGCAATAGGACCCATTCCCCCAGCCTCCGTCGACATCCACTGGCAGGACCAACAACTCTTCACCGACTAAGGGTACCTCACTCTCATATTCAATCTGAGGAGCCTATTGGATGACTAGGTCTTTCGCCTCGATCGAATCAATCAACGACTCGACATGTTGTTCGTGGCTCATTCCAGAACTCTTCCTAAACGGCAATGCCCAACGTGTGCGCAGGATTACGTGCTTCCAGCAGGATGGCAAAAGCACAGGAACAAGGACGAGCACACCGGATAAGAGGTTCAATGATGTTCTTGGTTAGAAAAAAATTTTTGTTTCTGAACGAGGCTTTGGCCCAGTTAGATCTTAGTTACTTTGCAATTAGTTTTTGGCATACAGTTTAAACTTAATGGGTGGTAGTCCTGGTTTCCTTCGGGCAGGACGAAACTCTGATAATTTTGTTTACTGGGAGACAAATGGCACAAGATGCCCAGCTGTCTCGGTTTCCTGTTTAGGTGGGACAGCTGGCCTCATCAACAGTCATTGTATTTTGATAATGATAATATAACAGGTCCTATTCTTTTTTACTTAAAAAAGAAAAAAAGAAAATAAAAGGGATTTGAACTCACTTTTAACATTTCAAACCCTAGTTTCCTTATTGCTTCCCTTTTATTTTATGTTGTTGCAAACCCTAGAGGTAGGGGTTTGATCTCTTTTCCCTTTCACGATGAGATTTTTTAAGGGATTTGGGTATTTGTTAGCCCCAATGGTTATTTCGATGTAAATAATACTTTAAAGGATTGGGACCACCCATTGCATTCGATCTCAAAATATTTCATTGTCATATTTATGAAAAAAAGAAAACCACTTTTTGGTTTTGTGTTGTGCACTATATAAGAAACATGCATCAATGCATTGTTTACTGTAGAGAGCACTACTTGGCCCTATCACAGTTTTTTTATAAAAAAAAAAAATGAGTTTTATTATGGCACTATACAATCATGACACAATGATGTGTTTATTACTATATAGCGCACCATTTGGCTATGTTAGTTTTTTTGTTATATTAATTTTAGTAATGTTCATTATATAATAGATATGCACTAGTCTGTATCAATGTATACTACACAATGGTGCATATTACTGTATAATGTGCATCGCCTTGCCAAAAACAATTTAGGCTGAAATTATTCACTTGGTTCATAAAATATATTTCATTATGTGGGGATTTTATTGATAGAAGATCAACGGAAAAAACTTATCTCAATGAGCACAAGGGAAACACATTCCAATAAGAGAACATGGCAAGTTATTTGAAGTTTTAATATAAAAGTAATATATTTGAATTATATGTAAATTTTGTGTCATGCAGAGCAATAACTTTAAAAAAAATTGATAAGATTGTTTGCAATCTAAGTGAAAAGAGCATAAAAAAATTATGTAAATGTTGCAAATAAGGGAATTAGGTGGATCCAAATGTGATAATCATAAAGTTTTTCTTTGAGTTTTTCTAAATAATGTGCTTATTAACAATAATAGATAACAAGTTTCAAACATTCAATTTTGCATATGTTGAATGCTATGTAGGGACTAACAACAAGGGAACAAAAGACCCTCCTAAGAAGAAGAAAAAATATGAAGGATGTAAATGATGATGAATTCAGCCTCATTGAATCTAGAGTGTTGTTGGAAGTCAATGAAAGGGGGAAAAACTTGTATAAAACTATGAGGGATATAGCAGAAAGAACATATAGACATTCTTTTCACTTACAATACAAAATTCAATTCAATGAATCCAAGAATCATCTTATATTTAAACTACAACGAGCCATGGATGGGTTTCCATGTGTACCTCCATGCATTTAAATGCCACCCTAGAATGTCGTCTCTCCTCCAAGCTTCATTCCATGAGGAGGCAATTTATTGCGGACTGGTGTGATGGGAGCTTTCACCACGTGAATTCAATGGAGCTTTGGTTCATAATATCGCCAGAGGACAACGTCCACTCTACCGTAATTATTCTCTCAATGCATCAGATTGAGGATATTTCCATTTGTAACCCTACTCTTTCATACATGTTTCTCCTTCTTTCCTTTCATGCGTGCTCTGCTTCTCCTCTGGCGAGATCCAAACGCACCCTATTCTAGTCTATTTATCTAAATTATTTGTCCCTTGCCCTAGGCATTGGCATCATGCCTCGTGAGCATGGTCACTCCAGCAGAGGACCTAGTTACCAAAGATATCTTGTCGAACGAGGGTATGGCTCCATCACTTCTTCAAGCGAGCTAGTGCAACTCCCCTCTCAAGAAATTCATTCTACATTTGTGCAGGATACTAACATCAGCACCACATGGGAGAATTTGGGTCATGGTGTTGTTGAGGAATCATTTCCTACTCAGCCTCATGATTTTACAATGCACTTGAGCCTTTCCCTTCAGGAGAAAACAGACACTAACACAAATCAAGCTTTTTGGAACACTCCACCATAAGGAAATTGGGGATATCCCATAGTTGAAGAAGCACCTTTGACTACTCCCCTTTAAGACACTATTTTCATTCTAAAGGCGACTCTTGACTCTCCTCAGCCCCTTTTTTCTCGAGGAACATCTTACTCTGATCATGGACATACGTCGGGATGTGGCAGACCTGTTGTTTCGATGGGAGAACCTAAATCGTTGGTTGTACTTTCTTTATGACACACTATCAGGCAAGCTTGCTTCCAACCATTGTCCGGTATGTCGCCAACCTTGCAATATTGTTCCAACCTGGCATCGACACACTTCTGGAGGCAACGATATAGAAACAATTAGAGCTTGATTCCTTTGGTTTTGTTTCTATGTTTTTTTTATGCTCAGGCTTATAATCGTTTAGGAAATTTTAAATGGATCCCTAGTCATCTTTGTATTTTTGGACATAGAGAGCATGACATTTTTGACAAAGCTCTGGATATGGCTCTGGCTTCCATGTTTTGGCAGGCTATTCCCCTAGCTTTCAAGACTATGTAATCTCTTCAGTTTCTAGAGGCAATACATCTTTTATTTACAAAAAAAAAAAAACTACATGGTCAATGAGACCTGTGAAATTTGTAATAGAAAAATTGTACAATAATAAAAAAAGATAAAGGGTTTCTATAGGAGACAAATCTAGGGTTCTACAGTTCAAATATTTAGGGTTTTATCATTGAAATAAGTATTGAATGAGTTGGAAACAGTAGTCACTCACCCTCACCAGCCCTAGATTTGTGGCTACATGAGGATCAAATCCATGCAATTTTGAATGTGTCTGGAGTTATCTCTAGGCAAAATTGTAGCAGATTGAAAAAATTTAAGGAAAATGCATTATTATTTGTTACTTCCACTCCCAACCTACACCTGCCTTCCTACAACATATCAATCTATCTCTTTCCATAGCCAATTCGAGTATCTCTATTTGTAGTGGTAGTTGTTCCTTTTAAATAGAAAATCTGAATCGTTTGATTTGCAAGAGCTCGACAATTTTTTCTCAGGTTTAATGGTGATTTGTGTCTGCAATAAATATAATATGAGAGCTTAGATTTCAGGGTGGTGGGGTAGACTATGTCCATTAGTATGGAGGACAGTATATAGATGGTATATTATACAGACGATATGTTATCTGAAGACTTAATATTTGTACAATATTTGGACATATCTTCTCTCTTTTGATAGCTCCAGAAGGATGGGGTGGCATCTAAGACAGTCAGAGTTTGTAGTTGAGAGGAGGGAAAGTCAGATTCACCAAGAGAATGTACCAGATATAGATCTAATCTGGATATTTTTAGTACTCACCTAGAGGTTTTTGGTTTTTCAAATCACGACGAAGTCAAGGTAGCCATTGGAAACAATAACCCTCAAAATTAATCGGAGTGAGTCTGAACAGAGGGTTTTGGTACATGTGCAAAGGAGTGGGGAGATTTTTACAACCTAGTACCAAAGGTTTGCAATTTTGTATAGGAATTGGGAGGAGTAGGTTTTATCAGACATTTTCTTGACTAGGGTCTTCAACAAGGTGGCCTCCTTTCTATCCATGGATTGGGTGTAGAGAACAGGAAGCGAAAAGTGGTGAAAAGTCATGGTGGAGGGATGTCTCTAGTTATTGGTGAAGGTCTACTAGTGGATCAAATTCTGGAATTGTTGGGTAAAACCCTAGTGGGTAAATTTCTCAACAGAAGGACCAACATGGAGCAACTCCAGAAACTATTCTTGGAGTTCTTGGTTATGGGTATGCGGTTCTTGGTTATGGGTCAACTTATCACTTATTATCCAAAGGTTGGTTAGGTTTCATATTTCTCTCTGTAGAAGATGTTAATACTATTACAAAAGGGTCATGGTTTCATAAAAATTCCTTACTCTCCTTGAAGCCATGGACTCCATTATTTGACACTAAGAATGATTTCAGTAGTAATACTATGGGTTAAAACTCCTAATTTGTCGATGGAGTTCTAGTCCAAGCCAGTGATTCATGCTATTGGAGATTTGTTGGGGATAACAATTCTAGTGGATGACAATTTTATGAAGTCTATGTATTACTCTATAGTAAGGGTGCTAGTGGAGATAGATGTGAGCAAAGGACTTTTTGAATACATTGATCTAGTTTGGGAAGGGAAGAGGCATACATAAGTACTTGACTATCAAAACATTACATTCATGTGTGCATGGTGTCATGAGCTTGCTTATGTGCATAAGGATTGTGAGAAGCTTCTAGTTAGAAAAGTGTGAAGGAAGAAGGATGGGGCTACCAGTAATTTGGGGGGTGATGTTCCCTTGGATGTATCTCCCTCATAGTCAAAAAGGAAGCTCATCATTGATTCCAATACATGTTTTTGTCTTACAAAAGGGGGCCAAGCGGAGGCAACCACTACAAAACTTGGGCACATTTTTATAGGAGACATATCAATACCTCTTAAAGAAGTTTTGAGGCCTAGATTTAGTCAAGATATGTTCAGTGAGGACATGATATTAGCAGCTGGAGTATATACCCCTTCTATATTAGTTCAAAGACCCTCGAAGGTGGATGGATTTGGTCTTGTGTGGGACAGAAATCCATGTAAGATAAATCATTCTTATGTTTTATTGTCTCTTTCTGAAGTTAATGAAGATTCTAAGAATAAGGGGATAATTCTATATTTTCATATGGGAGTAGGTAAGAGGGATGGTGAGAAGGCCTTTCTCCCCTAAACTCATATTGAGTCTCTTGCCCTTCCTTTTTCCATACACTTTCTTGGGACTTAAGTGGATCTCTCAAGGGATTCAAATCCCTCTTTCATTGTTCATTCTTTCAGGATAGGACTAGTGTTAGACTCCTCCTCTCTCTTTAGAGGGGGAGGTCACTATCAGCTATGGCCTTGGAAGGGGTCCACAACCCTTGTTTCTTCTTATTCAAAGGATTTGGGGTTAGACTCTTGAAGGAATTGGTACCTTCTCCAATGGGGAAGAATTCAACCCTTAAAAGGGCATAGGAGAAAGCCATCTCAAAAATTAACCAAGGCTAGAAAAAACTCATTATCGGGGCCCTTAAAGCAGGATGAGCCCCCTGCACAGTTTCTCCATGAAGATCCTCTCATTTCATATTCATGGGTTGGGGGGACAAACCGAAAATTTGGCCCTAAAGAGATTGATGGAGGTTAATTAGGCAAACATAGTGTTGATTCAGGAAACTATGGGGAGGGGTGATTTCTTGGTGACTGAACTGAGGAAGGTTTTAGGAAACAAAAAGTTTCTTGTAGTTGATTCAGATAGTCTATTTGGGGGGTTAATAATGGGGTAGAATCACAACATTATTCTTATGAACTCTTATTCCTTCTCCTTGGGTTTCTATGCATAATTTTGTAGCAAAATTTTGGGGTTTTCCTTTACAATGCTTAATTTTTATGGGTCGTATGATGAGAGACAACAATATTGGGATAGGGTGCTCAATTTCCAATGCTTTAATTCTGAAAACCTTATTGCGGGGGGGTTGAACTTTACCTTGAACAGAAGAGAAGTATGGGGGGGTAGTGCAAGTTTCAATCATCTTGCATAATTTTTCTCTAATATATTTGAAGCTAGTAGACTAGTAGATGTTGCTTCAGTTAAACTTTGTTCCACCTGGATCAATAATAGGTCTAGAAGGGAAGTGGTGTTTGAATGATTGGATATATTTGTGGTACATGATTCAATTTTGTATATGGTATCATGTTACATATCTTGGATTGATTTGAATGGGTTCTCATATCACTTTCCTCTATTCCTTGAGCTTGAACTTGACAAAATTAGACCTGAAAACCCATTCAAGTTCAATCCAAGATGGTTGAAGGAAGATGTTTTTACCAACATGGTTAAGGAGAATTGGAAGCCCTTTGATTCCACTCTGGACCTCTCTTGTAGTGAATAATTTATTTTGGCTCTAAAAATATTAAGAAGGAAGTGTCAGCCTAGGTAGGAGAAAGATATAAGTCTTGATATCGCAATCTAGTAGAAGTGGAAAGAGAAGTGTAGGAGGTGGTACCAGGTCTTGGTGATGGTTCTAGAGTCGAAAAATTAGCTAGATTGAAACAACTTGAGGCAAATAGGACCAAACTATTGTTGAACAAGGAGACAGACTGGTGAATTAAGAGCAGGGCTACTTGGATCAAGTTGGGGGATAATAATAGTAATTTATTTCACTCCTTTGCTAACCATTGAAGGAATGTTAATAATATTTGGGAAATGCAATATCAAGATGGTACTAAGATCAAAGGCTTTAAAGTATTGGTGGAACTTGGGGATAAACATTTTGAAGGGTTGTACAAGGAGCTTGAGAGGGTGAATTTGACTGAGATTATAAAAGTCATCTCCTATTTCATTAGAATCATTAATGAGGATCTTAATGAGGACTTATACAGTCTCATGACTAAGGAGGATTTTTTTGCTATCTTATAGTCTTTTAAGAAGGATAGGAAGCATGGACCTAATGGGTGGTCGGGGGAGTTCTTATTAGATTTTTTTGATATGTTGGGTGTGGATCTGTTGAGAGTGGTGGAATAGGTAATAACTTATAGAAGGATGGATTGTAGTTTAAATGCAACCTTAATAGCCTTGATTCCAAAACAATACTATATGGAGACTTCTGATGGGTTTTAACCTATCTTGTTATGGAATTGACTATACAAGATAAGTTCAAAAGTGATAGCCTCTAGGTTGAAGCCAATTCTTTCTTAATACATCTCATCCAAACAGTTTGGATTTCTACAAGGAAGATAATTCCACAAGGCCATTGGTACACCACAAGAGGGTCTTCATTTTATAAAAATTTCACGCATGCTAGTAGTTTTAATCAGGTTGATTTATCAAAGGCATATGACAAGGTAATATGGTTGTATCTTCGATTATTGCTTTTACATATTGGGTTCTCACTGCCTGTTTTTAGGTGGCTAATGTTCTATGTAACTACTTCTTCCTTTGAAATATTGATAGATGGTGATCCCTCCATATTTTTTAAGCCTTCTAGAGGAATAAGGCATATATGCCCTCTTTCACCATATCTTTTTCTTTTGGTGGAAAAAGGCCCAAGTAGTTCTATAATGGAGGCAAGGAGGGTAAGGTATATTCAAGTGTCAGTATACAGAGGGCATCATTGTCTTGTTTTCTTTTTATGAACGATGTCCTTTTATTTCTCTTTGGATTTTGTAGAGAGCGATAACAGTTCCATGAATTACTTCAATTATATAGTATGGAAACAAGTATGGATGTGAATGATGATAAGCATGTTTTTCTTACTTCAAGCCTAACTAAGGAATAGGGGGGCGATTTTAGAAGATATTTCCCTTATCATCACCTAGACTTAAACGATGGTATTAAGTACCTAAGATTTACACTAAATCCTAATTGTTATAGTAAGGTGGATTGGTGGTGGTTTTTTAAAAATGAGAAAATAATTTCCCTCTGGTGCAATCAGTGGCTATCATGAGTGTGAAGATTGGTCCTAATGAAGTTAATTCTAGAGGGCATTCTTGTTTATTGATAGACCCTTGTGCATATTCCAAAAGGTGTACTAGAGAAAATTCAGAAGTTCTATTAGAATTTCCTTTGGAAAGTTAGTATTGAATTTAAAAGATCATAATGGGTTAGATGGAAGAAGTTGGATGGTCTTCAGGATTTGGGGGATAGAGATTAAATCGCAGTCATCTTTTTTACCATTCTTTGGCTACAAAATCTTTATGGAATGCACTTACAAAGGATAATCTTTGGATTATGATCTTAATTTAGAAGTATATATCCCCTAACTATTTGATCTATTGGATTAAGAAAGAGCACAAATCAATTCAAAATGTGTCTAATGAATGGAAGGATTTGTCTATGTCTATTCCTATCATAGGCTCTCATCTATCCTAGTAGGTGGGCGATGGAACACAAGTGAGAATTAGGGTAGATGCAATAATGGGTTGTAATAGGAATATATTCCTTCTAGGAGACTTGGTCTAGCATTTAAGAGAGATTGGGAGAACGACCCTTTGTTCAATAAATAAGCCTATGGGAATAACTATGTGGAAACAAGGTTGGTTGAGCTCAACTGATCTAGGACTAGATGGTGATCTTGCAAGGCATTAGGAAATTTTTCTAGCTTAACTACATAGAGCTCACATCAGACTTTGTGAAAAATTCAATGAACTTATTTGGGGCTTTAATAAGCAAGGAGGTTACTATACCACGAAGATAAGGTATCAAACTATGTTTTCAGTGGGTGAGGTGGTAGTTTGGTGGTGTTCGAAAAATATGTGGAAAGTGAAGGCACTACTTAAATCAAAATTTCCCATGTGGTTAGCACTCTTAAAGAGAGTCCTAACTTGGGATATTTTACAAAGAAGATGTAAGGTTGGTCCTAGTAGGTGTCCCTTGTGCAAACTCCATGAAGAATCTAATTCCCATATATTTCTGTATTGTTCTTATTCCTATAAAGTTTGGAGAGAGGTTGAAGGATTCCTTGGTTTTGACTTATTGTGGAATGGTATGAATATCGAAGCTTGCTTTCAATCGTTTTTTTCAAGGAAGGAATTGGATTGTCTACGACTAGTGTCTTTTCTAGTTCTGTGTGGAATTTGGCTTGCTAGGAATGCCTCTATGTTTGATGAAATTCATCTTTTTACCTTCAAAGTCTCATCCCATATCATTGGGTTACTTCCATTTTACAAGGATATTCCCAAGAAAAAAATCACCAAAGGGTTCAATGAATTTCAAGTGGATAAATGTGTTCCTTGGGAGCATTTTTATGGTGCTTGTCAAGGTCAAAATAGGATTGTTGGCCTTGGATTTACTTTCTTTCTTTCTAAATCTCATTACTTTATTTTCAAAGAAAATCTTGGTAGTGGGACCAAAAACATTGGAGAATTAATGGCACTTTTTTATATGTTTAAATTTCCTTGGACGAGGATATGAGAACTCTCCAAGTATGCGATGACTCCTTGTTGGTTATTAACTGGATGAGGGAATATGTACATATCTAGAACATAGGATTACTTGTGATAGCATAGCAACTAAAACTTATTGCTAAAACATTCCAAGATATAAGGTTCACACATATATACAAAGAACGGAATTAAGTTGCTGACAGACTCTCCAAAGAAGGCCTAGATCTAATGTAAAATCACTTTATCCTTTCTAAATTCCATAATGGTCATTTTTCTATTATAAGGAAGCCTATCTAGATGTATTTTAATGGTGTTTGTTATGATCTAGTTTGTAATAGGTTATAAGGTAGTTCTAGATGTATTTGAAGATACCAGTGATTGAATTATTTGCAATATATCAGTTGGGGACTTGGAGGTGATAGTTATATATGTCTCTTCATTGAGGTGATAATTATTAGTGGGTTGGGAGGTGATAATTATATATGGCTCGGTTTTTTGGGTAGTTATTAGTGTCCTCTGAAAGGACCTTTTTGGACAGTGCTTGGGTCACTTTATGATTGTAATTTTTTTTCTTCTTGAATGGGAATACATTTTTTTTCCTTGGAAAAAAGGAACTTACAAGTTTCAAACATTTGATTTTGTATATGTTGAATGTTGTGCAAGTATTGACAACAAGAGAACAAAAATCCCTCCTAAAAAGGAGAAAATTATGAAGGATGTAAATGATAATGAATTGGTCTTTAGTTCATCTAAAGTGGTGCTCAAAGTTAATGAAAGGAGGGGGGGATTCTATAAAACTATAAGGGATATAGTGGAAAAAACATAGACATTATTTTCACTTAAAGTACAAAAGAAAGTCCAATGAATCCAAGAATCAAACTATAATTAAACAAAAATAAACATTTCTAGAGCAGTGGTAAATGGGATCTAGGAAACTTGCAATAACAAAAGCATATAATAACAAAAAAGAATCATTTAAAATGTATTATTTCCAAACATGTTTACGCATGCACACACACTAGTCCAAAAAATATCAAATTGATATTTCTACTATATTTACTTTCATATGAATATAAATAGATTTTTATTGTACTTTTCATTTTTCATGAAGATTGGGAAAAAAATTCAAATGATGAACCAGATATATCCAAAATATGTTGGTGGAGATATCCAAAAATGTGTACAAGGATATGGTCAAAGAAATAAGAATAATTGAGTCACAGAGAAGCTATTCCAACAACATGCATCAAAAGTATGTAATCATTGATTTTTTATATGTAATCATAGGGTTTTGTTATCACATGAAATGCTAATATTCAATTATTTTGTTTTTGTAGAAAACAAAACAAAATGGAACCCATTTATCACACAGAGCCAAACAATAAGGCAGAAAGGGTTGATCACAAATTTTGTAAGTACTTGCATTTTTCTTCCTTAATATTTAATATTTTTAGTGTTGTTTATATTTTAGTTAATTTGCAATTGTCCATGGATGTGTTTCATTAGGATCTAATGTACAAATAAGAGTCATCCAAACATTTAATTAACATTAGATTATGAATGGGTTCTAAGTAAATGTTGGACTGAGGTTAATTGAATAATTAGTAAATAGCTATATTGTTTTACTTCTCTATTGTATAATTAACAGAACAAGAAACCTTTAATTGATAAAGTATGCAGCAAAACCAACAAAAGATATGTTGGCATACGACATGAGGAATAGCTTTGAAAGAATTAATATTGTTTATGAATCACTTGTTGTTATTGTATAGTTTTCAATTTAAGAAATTAGGTATATTATACTATAAATGTAGCTATACTCAATACACTTTATGTTTGTAGATGGAATATAACAAGTAATAAAAAAATCAAGTCAACTCACAAAACGTTTCAAATAACCCAAGTACAATATCCCCTACAAGTGATGAATAAATGAGGCATGCATGTAGTTCGAGCAATGGTAGAAGTTCGAGCAATGAATGATGATCAATATAATTGAATGTCTCAAGTCGTATATTTTGGAATGTTTGTATGTGAAAATCATATATTTTGTTTAATGTGGACATATTGTCTCAATTGGTATGATGAAAAGTTGCCAACAATTGTAACAATTATTCATTGACATTTTGATTATCGTGAACTTTGATGTTCCATTTTATAGTAACAAAAGGGTCTCTTGTTCATATATAATAAAATGGGTTTTGTATTCCATTGTTGCAAACCCTAACAAAAAGAGTTAAGTGTATTTACACTTTCACAATGAGAATTGTTTTTTAAGTTCTAGGTATTTTTTTGCCTCAACGATTATTTTCATGTAAATAATGTTGTAATGGATTGGGACCACCCATTGCATTGGATCTCAAACCTATCATTGATTTTGGGTTTTGTGATGTATATTTGTATAGTAAACATGCAGTAATGAATTGTTTACTATATAAAGCATCATTAGGCCCTGTCAATTCAAAAAAAAAAATCAAGTTTTGTGATGTGCACTACACTGTAATGATGCACAAGTGTGTTTATTATTGTATAGCACATTGCTTGGCCATGTTAGTGTTTTTTTAAATATTTTTGGTTTTAGTGGCGTGCATTGTATTGTAAATACACATTGGTTCATCACTATATACTAGTCACGAATGCATATCATTGTATATTGTATTACTATATAAAGTGCACTACCTTACGAGAAAATAGTTTTATCCTAAAATTATTTACATAGTTTATAAAATATATTTCATAATATGTATATTTTATTATGCAAGGATTTTATTGATAGAAGATTAAGGGAAAAAATTATAGCGATGAGCACAATGGAAATCCACCATTCAAATGATCAAGTGGCATGACGAAGGGGGGAGGAGGGGGTGTCCCCACCTCCTAAATTAAATTCCAAGTCCGTCACTCAAATGATTAAGTGGAGGGTGGGGTTTCCCCGACCCCCTGACTCCAATTCCAAACCTCGCTCCAGAAGAATTCATTTTTTTTTTTTTGTTGGGGGGGATTATAAGGATCACCCCCACAAAAGAAAAAAGTCAGATTTTTTTTTAAAAGTATTTAATATTTACTATTATTGTTATTATTATTTTTTTGGTTACAAATGCATGTTTTTTATTTTCATTTTTTCTTTTTTTTTAAGTTTTGTTTTCACATTTTTTTTTCCTTAAAAGGAAATTTTATTTTATTTTTCAAATAATTGTTGTCTTTATTGTTTTTTTTTTTTTAATTAAAAGGTTTTTTAATTTATTTTTAAAAGACATATTTTCTTGTTGTTTGGGGTTTCCCCTCTTTTTTTCTCATTTTTATTTATTTTTCTTATTTTTATTTTCTCACAATTTTTTTTATAATAATATCCATCTTTTGGGCAATCGAAATGTTGCAATTTTAAATTCATTAAAAAAGGGTGTTATTGATAACATCTATTTTCTATTTAGGGGTTGCTATTAAGCACATTTAAAAAGTATTATCGCTAAATATATTTTTCTATGATATCTATATACTAGTCCAAAAAATATCAAATTAAAATTTTTTCTATATTTACTTTCATATAAATATTAGTTGATTTTTTATTATGCATCAAACATGTGTAATCATTGATTTTTTTTTTAATCAAAAATTTTAACTATCGCATGAAATACTAATTTTCAATTGTTTTGTTGTTGTATAAAGATAAGCAAAATGGAATCCATTTAAAACATAAAACAAGGCAAGAAACAATATGGTTGAATGCAAATTTTGTGAGTGTTTGCATTTTCCTTACTTAACATTTCATATTTGTTGTAAAGTTTATATTTTAATCAACTCATAATCATCCATGGATGTACTTGATTAAGTGCTAATGTACAAAGAAGAGCCATCCAAACATTTAACTCGCATTGGATTACATATGGGTTGTGAATATATTGTAAGTAGCTATATCGTTTTACTTCCCTTATTTTATAATTAATAGAACAAGAAACATGTTTTTGTCATTGAATATGTATTGTTAAAGAATCACTTGTTATTATTGTATGTTTTTTTATTTGCACAATCAGGGATATTATAGTATATATGTATTACGCTTTATTTCTATGTTTGTATATGGAACATGAGGAGGTAAAATAAAATCAAATCAATCAACAAAAAATTATAAATAGTCTAAGTACAATGTCCCCTACAAGTGATGAAGAAATGAAACATGCAAGCAGTTCAGGGAATAACAACAATTCAAGTGATGAATAATGATCAATATAATCGAATATTACAAGTTGTATATTTTGAAATATTTGTTTGTGAAAATCAAACATGTTTAATGTGTACATATTGACAAGGAGCTTCCACTAATTGTATTAATCATCTAATAAAATTTTGATTATCATGAACCTTTATGTTGTGTCATTTTGTATCATGAAGGGTCTCTCATTATTATATAATAAAATGGGTTTCTATTCCCTACAAACCCTACCAATAGAAGTTTAGTCTCTTTACTCTTTCACAATGAAATTTTTTTTGGTAAGACTTTGGATATTTGTTGGTCTCAACAATTATTTTTATGTAAATAATATTTTAATGGAATGGCAATGCTCATTACATTGAATTCCAAACCCTATTGTTCTCATTTTTTTAAAAAGGTTTTCAAGTTTTGCAATGCACATTGTATAATAAACATGCACCAACACGTTGTTTAATATAGAGAGAATTGTTTGGCCTTGTCAATCTTTAAAAAAAAAATGTTTTCTAGTTTCACAATGCAAACTATACAACAATGACAGAATGGTGCATTTGTTATTGCATATATATATATATATATATATATATATATATATATATATATATATATATATATATATATATATTCAATTTTAGCAGTGGATAATATACAATAAATATGCACCAATGTGTATCATTGTATATTGTGCATCATTGTGTATTATTATATGCAGTGCATCATCTTACCCAAAAACAATTAGGTTTAAATTATTTACTTAATTTGTAAAACATATTTCATTATGGAAGGATTCCATAAAAGATCAAAGAAAAAAAATTATATCAACAAATATAAGAGAAGCGCATCCCAATAAAAGAATATGAAAAATTATTTGAATTTTTCATATTAAAGTATTATATTTGAATTATTTGTACTTTAAATGATATGTATTGATTAACATGTGTCATGCAAAGCAACAACCTGAAAAAAATGGATAGGAATGTTTGCAATCTAAGTGAAAAAGCATTATGAAAATGTTGCAAACTGAATTAGAGGGATCAAAAGGTGATCAACATGAAATTTTTCTTTGATTTTTTACTAATGATGTACTTATTAACATTGATAGTTAACGGGCTTCAAACATTTGATTTCACATATGTTAAATGTTGTGCAAGAACCAACAATGAGGGAATAGAAGGCCCTTCTAAGAAGGAAAAAAATATGAAAAATGTAAATGATGATGAATCGGCGCTTAATTCTCCAAGAGGCGTTGAAAGTTAATGAAAGAGTGAAAGACTTTTATAAAACTATGATAGATATAGTGGAAAGAGCGTATAGATGTTATTTTCAATTATAATACAAAAAACAATCGAATGAATCTAAGAATCAAGTTATATTTAAACTACAAGCATTTTTGGAGCAATAATCAATGAGACCTATGAGACTTGCAATAGCAAGTGTACAATTAAAAAAAAAATCTTTAAAAAGTATTAATGCTAAACATGGTTTTCTATAGTATGTATATACTAGACCAAAAATTTACCAAATTAATATTTCTACTATATTCACTTTCTTATATATATATATATATATATATATATATATATATATATATA
>CBVK0100451934.1:0-10961 GCA_900067695.1 Picea abies
CCACCCAGAATAGAAAGAGCTCCCCATCGAGGTGACAGTGGGTGGGGAAGCTCCTGTTACGCCAGTTTGAGCCTTGACTTCAAGCTACTTAAACCTTTCCTACAAACTGAGCGATAACAGGCCCAGGGGAGACGTCCCCGGTGACCTGGGTTTTGAGAAGGCAAAGGTTTGAATAGCTAAGTATAATATTCCCCCTCACAAGTCACCATCGATCAGAAAGTCCCGGCTAACCAGCCAATAAAGATAAGTAATAACCAAGAAAGTGTACTTGCCCGAGACAAAGCAACAAGGAAACTATACGTGTGCAAGATAACTTGTTGGTTAGTACTTCATATAATCAAAGACTTTCTGATAATAAGCAATTGATGAACAATATTGATGAAGTTAGTCAATGTTTATACAATAGCAATGATTACTCAATATCACTTCTCAATAGATGCTAATGAAGCTTCACAATAAGCAAATGGCAATTTATCATCAATGTAACAACACTAGAAGCAACGCTTTAGCCAATCATTCAATTGCTTTAAAGATAAATAAATGTTGCATAGAGATGTTATAGCATGAATAGATGACGACAACAATAGGGTTAGTGATTGTTAGTCTAAGCTAGGGTTAGAAGGATTAGTAGTTGTTCAAAGTATTTGGATGTGTGTAAGATCAAGGTGCTCAACACAAGAAGTCTTAGATCAGTGCGTTATTAGGGCAAATGGAGTCAAAACATCTGCAAATGTTGAAGGGCCGTGATGATAGTAATATGGATAAAGACAAGAGGGTTAAATGTTGAGGTGTTGCTAAGGCAACGCCTCAACAATGAAACCCTAGGGGATAAAGGCTCACTAAGGTGTAGAAACCCTAGGCCTTAGTGCTTTCTCCTCCTTCTTTAGCTCATTAACAAGATAAAAATGGCTAGCTTGACAAAGTTAGCCCTTGAATAAAAAGAAAAAAAAGCAAATAAAAGAATAAAGCAGGAAAAGAATAAAGGCAAGAACGGGCTTGGAAAAAATGCATCCATGACAGGTACATCTCGTCTTCTACAAAGGCACCCACAGGTAACATTATGCATCCTTGGCCCTCATTGCACCCACATGTCTGGACATCCCCTAGCCACATCACCTCACTTACATGGCTTGGATGAAACCTTCCTGGGAACTTTCCTTTTCTTGTGGACACTAGCCCAATAGGACATCTTGTCTTTTTCTCCAATCTTGTATTGCAGGTTTTTGTAATGTCTTTGAGCTATTGACTGATGTATTAGGGTTTTTATGCATATGTTTAATAATATTGATGATGAAATGTGATTTTTTATCACACAGTTTGTAGCTAGGTCAAATGGCTAGAGAATAGAGGGCAAACTGGCGTAACAGGAACCTTCCCCACCCAATGTCACCTCAATGGGGAGGTTCTTTCTATTTAGGGAGGTTAACCCAGGGGAGACGTCCCCGGTAACCTGGGGTTTTGAAGAGGCAAAGGTATAAAGTCAAGATTAAAGTTTCCCCCTCACAGGTTACCACCAAGGTCAGACAGTCCGGCTAATCAGCCAATAAAGAAGTGTATGCCCAAATGAAAACACCTGCCCAGAACAAGACAACAATAATACAGTATATATGCAGGCTGTAACTCAATTGGTTAGTACTTCAATGACTATCTGCTATTAATTAATAAGCAATGTAAAACAATAGATACCAATGAAGTCAATGTTTCATCAATTAGCTATGGCAAAAGCATCAATTCATTAATAACTATCAAGATGATCAAGCCAACAATGTATCCAACCAACACTTTACTCAATAAATGCTTTAAATCATCATTTAATTGCCTATATTCAACATTTGCTGCGTCAAGATGAGATAACCAACTGTGACGTCAGCCTTAATTAGGTTAGTTTGTTAGTTAGGGTTTCAAAATTCAAAGTTTTGAGAGTTGTTTTGGACACTAGGACTTCAACGTTGGAGGCTAAAAATCAGTGCCTTAGGGTATATGGGGTCAAACAAGATAACGACACAAGGTTTTGAAAGGATGAAGACTTAAAGACAAGATGGAAGGGTTCTAAAGTGCTGCAAAGGCAGGGCCCCAGAATCAAAACCCTAGGGGAAAGAGGCTCACTCCAGTGTTGCTTAAGCAAGGCCTCGTGCTCTTTCCTCCTTCTTTAGGTCAACTTGGCAAAACAGCTAGCATAAATGATAAATTTAACTAAAGGATGAGGTGAGAGAAAGTGTTGTAAAGACAAGGCTTTCAAACCCTAGAAGATGATGGCCCTAGGTGTAGATAACCTAGCCTAGGATGTCACCCCCTTTTCAACCTATAAAATTCAATGCTAGCTAAAGGGAAAAAGCAAGATGAGTGTAGCAAAGGCTAGGCTCAATCCTTCTTCTTCAATGGACGAAATATTTCTCTCTAAGGGGACATGAAACAAGGACCTACTTGTGTGCTTGTTACCTAGGGTTTCAAATCAACAATTTAATAAGCAAATGCAAGAAATTAAACCTACAACCATTCAATTAAGAATTTTTGCAAGAAAATCACTTACATATCATGAAGAAAGCATGTGCAAACCCTAGTTGTAAACCTTCCTTGGAGAGAAATGCCAAAAGATGCCAAAAAATCCTTCCAATAACAAGTGCGCCTCACTTAGAAAGAAAAAATTCCCTAGGAGGGCGCAAAAATCAGACCTCACAAGTGTGAGTGAGTTGTGTTATGTTCAAATGAGGGAAAAACATCCTCAATATATACAGTATCATGAACTTTTAATTAATTTTAGGTCATCAAAATAGCCAACAAGGCTAATAACCAAAAATCATACTGTTTTACATTAAATTGTTAAATGAAAACCCTAAATGAGCAATAAGCAAGACGTCAAGCCCCTTTGAGGGAGACATTGGCCCTTTTTAGGGAAAAATATAGCACTAGATGACAAACATTGGCCCTCCTTGGGCCTCCAAACTCTGCCACACGTGCCAAACTGCTCTGTCAAGATGCCATACACTGGAGGTGACGTCATGGCTCCTAGATGACATCTTGGGGCATCAAAAGGGGCACGTTCCACCTGCAATGGGTCAACCCCTCTGGGCTGGGCTCAGCCAAGACGTCCTGGATGAAAACGTCTTCCTTCTCTTGTGCAAAGGCTCGACCAATCACTGTCCTGTCTCTGCCCCTGATGGGGTCCCAGCTACCATCTGATGGGCTCTTCAGCCCCATGGAGGTCCGAACTAATCATCTCCCCATGTGTACCGGTCCAACTGGTACCTGTCCGTCGGGCATGATCCTGCACATCAAAAACTTCACCCTCCATGGGATCATTAGTCCTAGGGATCATAGCAATGTCAATCATATTTCATCATTAATTTTATCAATGCATGCATAAAACCCCTAGCATATCATCCAATAGCTCAAAGACATTACAATGACCTACTATACAAAGCTGAAGAAAAAGACAAAATGCCCCATTAGGCCAGCATCCATAAGAAAAGGAAAGTTTCCAGAGGATATCATCCAAGCCATGTAACACGATGTGGTGTGGTCAAAGGATGTCCAGACATACAGGTAGAGTGAAAAACAGGGGTGGTATTATCCGTGGGTGCCTTTGTAGAAGGTGAGCTGTACCTGTCATGGATGCAATTCTTTCCAAGCCCTTTATTGCCTTTATTCTTTCTTTTCTTTATTACTTTTTCTTTCTTTTTATTTCAAGGTCTAACTAGAAGACACTGCCTTGGCGTGGTGACCAGAGCTGACAGTGTTACCCACAAATACTTTCACGGAGATGATAAGGCTGGCTAGTGATGAGACCCCCTTTCCCTTGGCCATGCAACCAAAGGTCACTGCCCTGGCATGGTAACCAGATAATGGCAATGTCATACTACTAGGTATCCATGAACATAATGGGCTGGCTCATGATGAGACCCCCCATCCTCTTGGCTAGGTCTTGTTTTGTCATTTTTCTTCGGGTCCCTCTTGTTTCTTGTTGAGAGGCTTTTTATTGCCTTCTCGGGGATCCCTGAGCGAGGCATCTCTAGGTTCTATTTTTTATGGCTTTTATCTCTTACCAGCTGCTTTTACCTCCTGGGCTTTTAGCCCCTTCTTCCCACGAGATAAGGTGTAACCCCACAAACATGTCTTTCTAATGCCCGGACTAGGGGAATGGGATAGATGAGTGGGAGATAAGATGTAAGAGTGATGATATGATGGGAGCGGACGATGGCCCTTCAAAATCCCCCCTGGTGACTAACCAAAACCTATGGGTACAAGATTGCTAGGGTACCCTGTCAATCCCCCCAACCATGGTCAAGTGGGTTAGTGTAAGATCCAAGCAGTCGTCAGAAATAAAAGGAATTTGATGCATATATCTAAAGGTTATAATGATCAAATATGACACATATCATGATACCTGGACCAACTACCTCATGGAGCAAGAGTCTTCTCTGATATGAGTCCAAGCCGAAGGTGATGAATGTTGTTGCTGATAGGACAAGTATGATGAAGAAGAAGAAAGATGGGCCCTCCAGGGCCATGCTCAGGTCAATCATGCTCTCGGTACTCTATGTCTAGGACCTGTGGGCCTCGAGACATGATCTCCTAGTTATGCCTAGAAATCGGGGATAACATGATTAACATTGCTATGATCCCGGTGACTGATGAGCCCATGGAGGGCGTAGCTTTTGATGTGCAGGACCATGCCCTACGGATAGGTACCATTTGGACCGGTACACATGGGGAGATGACTAGTTCGGACCTCCATGGGGCTGAAGAGCCCACCAGATGGATGTTGAGACCTCATCAGGGGGTAGAGACAGGATGGAGATGGATCAGGGATTTTGCACCAGAGAGGAAGAGAACGTTCCATCAGAGGCACTCCAACAGGACTAGACATGGGGGGAATGACCCCTTTTCAGTAGAACGCCAGCCTTGGAAGGCTTGGGACGTCTCCATCTTCACCATGACGTCATCCAGCTTCATGGATGCTTTTGGAGGCAAACTGGGCAGCAGTGGCACGTGTGGCATGTTGGAGAGGCCCCTGGGGGGCTAACGTTTTGCTCCTTGGTGTCTCATTTTCCCTAGAAAGGGATAGCGCCTCCCTTGAAGGGGCTTTCACTCTCATTTTTACTTGATTAGGGCTTTTTACTTATCATTTAATGTAAAAACAGTATTATTTTGACATTATGGCCTTGTCGACCTTTTTATGACCTAAAAGGTAAAATTAGGTCATTGATACACTATATATTGAGGGTTTTCACTCTCATTTTTATCATCAATTATCACTCACTCATAGTGAGGTCTGATTTTTAGCACCCTATTGGGGTTTTTGGCTGAACTAATGATGCGCACTTGTTGAAGGAAGAGATTTGTTGGCATTTATTGTGTTTCTCTTGAAGGAAGGTGTTACAACTAGGGTTTGCATGGTTATTTCTTCATGAATTGTAAGTGTTTTTTCTGCAAAACGTCTTATTGAATGATTGTAGTTTGAATTTCTTGCATATTGCTTATAAATTTGTTGAATCAAAACCCTAGGTGACAAGCACACAAGTAGGTCCTTGTCTTGTGTCCCTTGATAGAGAAACCTTTAGCCATTGAAAGAGAGGAAGAGAGCCTAGCCATAGCTACACCCCTTGTTTCTCTTTCCCCTATGCTAGTCATACCTTGTAAAGTCTAAGAGAAGGAAGACGTCCTAGTCCTAGGTTATCTACACCTAGGGTCGTTTTTCTTTAGGGTTTGAAGAAAGAGCCTTGCCGCAGCAACACTCTCCCTCTTTAAGCTTTCTTGTCTTGACTTTGTGCTACATCTGAGCTAGCCATTTGTCGGGAAGGAGGAGAGAGCACGAGGCCTTGCTTTTGCAACACCAAAGTGAGACTCTCTCCCCTAGGAATTGTCTTTGAGGCCCTGCTTTAGCAGCACCTTGAAACTTTTCCCTCTAGTCCTTTTAAATATTTTCTCCTTCAACCTATGCGTCCTTCACTTTTTGACTCCATTTAACCCTAAGGCACTGATCTCCAGCCTCAAATGTTGAAGTAGAATCAGATCTAAAACACTCTCAAACCTTGTTGAATTGAAACCCTAACTACACTAACCCTAACCTACTAACCCTAAGTTGTTGACGTCATCTTTGAATATTTCATCTTTATTGCAGCAACATTTTATCTTATGAGCAATTGAATGGTAGTTGAAGGCATTAATTGAGTTAAGAAGTGATTTGTTATATTGAATGTTGTATCATTCTAGTATTTATTGGTGAAGTGACATTACTGCTATTGTTATTTTGTAAACATTGACTTTGTCGACATTTACTTTTACTTGCTCATATTGAATATCAGATAGTCTTTAATATATATGAATTACTAAACAGGATTGCATGTATCAGTTTCCTTGCTATATTGTCTCAAGCAGGTGCCTTTCTTTTCTTTGGTTATACTTTATTATTCGTTGTTTAGCCGGGACTATCTAATTGGCGGTGATCTGTGAAAGGGGGAACTTGTTCTTGTCCTATTATCCTTTGCCCTTTCAAAACCCTAGGTCACCGGGGACGTCTCCCCTGGGCCTAGCCTCCCTAAAGAGAAAGAACCTACCCATCGAGGTGACATTGGGTGGGATAGGTTACTATTACGCCAGTTTGGCCTTTTACCCTATAGCCTTTACTCCTAACTACAAACTGTGTGATAACATTTTGGCGTCGTTGCCGGGGAACACTAAGTCAATTCTCCTCAAACGACAAATCTTTTCGGTAAGCCTTTCCTCAAGAGCCTTATCTTACAAGCTTACCTGGTGACTCCACTAGGGTGTTTTCCCTTTTCTTTGATAGTTTCAAGAAAACTATCTGGCGACTCCACAAACTAAAAAGAGGTTCAATAATCCTCCTTTGTCTTTCAGAAGGAAGCCTCCCAAGAGCTCTCCTGTTGTCAAAACACTCTTCGGGAAGAGCCTTCCTTTAAGAGTCATGTCTAGCTCTAAGACCGCTACAACGAACCCAGCCAACAATCAAAGACAATGGTCATCTACTCTTTTCAAACCGTTAGACATGTCAGCCATACCAGGCTACCCTAGGCAAATGCCACCCAAGTATGAGAAGTGGTTGCCTAAATTTACCGGTATTGATGTAATCAGTGCCGAAGAGCACATGAGCAACTTTTGGGCATTTTTCCAGCTTCACCCCATTAGTGATGATGCTGAAGATCTAGTCATGAAGTTGTTCTCCGCTACTCTTTATGATGCCTCAAGGCGTTGGTACCTAAGCCTTCCCAATGGAAGCATCAAAACCATGGATAGACTTGAAGAGGCCTTTCTCAAAAGATGGAGTGTCAAAGAAGACCCTAATATGCTCCTCACTCGACTGAATAACCTTACCAAATATGAAAATGAGTCCATTCGGGAATTCCATACTAGATTTGAAACCTTGCTGCAAAGGATTCCCACAAGCCATCATCCGAAAGATGACTACCTCGTCCATGTTTACACCAAATCTTTCAATGGCCAACTAGGGTATCTTCTCAAAGATAAAAACCCCTAGTCCATTCAGAAAGCCCAAGAGCTCGCTACTAAAATAGAGGGAAACCTCCTTTCATCCAAGATTGAGCCTTTTGCTAACCCAAGGGGGAGAATAGACACTAAACCAAAAATAGTTCACAACGCTGAGCCTACTTTAGATCTATGTACCAGTATCGCCAAGCTGCAAGCCTCTATGGATGGTATCATAACAAATCAAGAGGAAATGATGAGCAGGATTGTCAAATTGGAAAGATCTCAGACCCAAGCACCCAGGGTCCCGTACAAAGGGCAATTCCAGAAGGGAGGCCAATTTTATAAACCAAAGAATGAGCATGAAGTTCCAAACACCTTGGCCCCTACAAACGTTGTTGATGAAAATCCTTGGTGCCTAGAATGCATCAAAGCACATTGGGAGCATGAGTGTACTTACAGTAATGGCCATCAACAAGTCAACAACATGGATTGTTTCATGGAGTTCCCTCAAATAAATATCACCGATGCAGAACATCAGGAAACCGTGAAAGAAGTAGCCAGATCAGCAAGGATGGTGGTAATAAACAACCTGGATCAGGAATTACGAGAAAAGCTAAAGAAACAAGAATTTCAGTGTACAGAAGAAATAATTTGAAACAACCTGTTGTTGATTAGGCAAAGCCCCCACCCCTAGAAATACTTCTTCCCAAGACATCCAAGGCTAGTAAGGTTGACCTAAACTTTGACTTCGAAGGGGCATTATCAAAAATGCATGTAAACGTCCCCCTGAGAGAAGCAATCAAGATCCCATCCATCAAGGAACGCTTTGATACTTTCTTTTTGGGATCAGATGAACCCATGGACCCCCCTATTATGTTGCAAGTTGATCACTTCAGGGTCCAATATGGTGAGAACCCTCCTTTCTTCATGACATTGGCAATGAACGGCAAGAACCTCAACAATTGCATGTTAGATACAGGTGTTGGTGCCAACATAATGTCACTCAAAGTCATGCAACAAGTGGGTTTGAAGGTCACACAGCCTTATAGAAATGTATGTGGTTTCGAATCTAAAGCCATACCCACACACGGAGTGGTTGAGAATGTGGAGGTTTGCTTGAAGGAGTACCCAGAGAAGATAGTCCACATTGACATCGTGGTAGTTGATGTCCCATATGTGTGGGGAATGTTGTTATCTAGGAAATTTGCTGCAATGTTGGGTGGCACCCTTGAGATGGACCTCACATTCTTGCAATTACCTTTGAAGAATGGAACGATAGGCCGTCTCCTCAATGTGCCAATAATCGGAGACCATGTGCAAGATATTACTCACCCCGTCAATAATGACAAAGCACAAGACGAGATGATACAAACTCTTCAAAAGTATTCTCCAGAAGATATTCCCTTTGCAACGGAAGAGGACTTTGATTAGATCAAATGGCCCAAGAAAGAAGAATACCAACAACTCCTACATGAATTCAAGAACAAAGAGATTGGGACGGTCAAGATATTAAAGAAACATGAAGATGACGTACAAATCCACCCATCTCAACAGGAGGTGTTTACAGCAGAAGCCCACCCTCCTCCCTCAGCACAATACACCAGGTGTTGCCGTCCTAATGCACACTTGCTAGCGTGAGCTAAGTCCAACTCACTTAGTGCGCCCTCGGAGACACAATGTCTAAGTTCCAAGTCCACACTGTCACCTTGACTGGAACTTCTTCCTTCTAGGCTTACTCCTAGGGAAGCCAAGGGGGGTAGTCCCTAGTTACTAAGTTAATTTTAAAATTTAAGTTTCTAGGAGTTAGTTTTAATTCGTTATAGGCCAAAGGGGAAAACTAGCCTAAGATGATCAAGCAGCAATGCAAAGTGCAAGTCTGATCTATTATGAGAGTCCGCCCTTTTCCTAAGTCAACTAAGACTAGTGCCTATCTTGGGCAATGGGGTCGACTAAGGTTTGAGGGTGGTCCAATTACAAAAGTTTTACAAATGTTATAAGTTTTAAACTACCCCAAACCACAAGTTATAACTACACAAAGAATGTCTAAATGTTACAACGTTTACAAGATTTATAAATCAGATACAAAGATACATAAGCTAGATACAAGATATGCCAATTAGATACAAAGATATACCAATGTAACAAGATGTACAAGATATAAACAATTTACATACATAAGCCAAGCATGCCCCAAATGGCACTTACTCCATTTGGACTGCCTTCACTGGCAACAATCACAAAAGCACTTAAGGATCAAAGGAAGTATTGCCTCCCCAAGTGGGATACTCAAAACTTCCCTGATCCACACCACAATAAGCAATTAGACAAGATATTCAACAAATAAATTAACTGCTCATGTAAAACAGAAGGGAGACAAACATATAGTTGCAATAGAGATAGATAAACAATGAGATATTCCACAAGTTATGTTTGCCTATGCATACATCTAAATCCCCCCAAACATATACAAGTGATCTATGCAACTAGGTGTTGTAATTGTTTAAAGATTTTATAGATTTTAATTACCCTTCCCCCTAACTAGGTGTGTGCTTCAAACTTCCTCCTCCCTTGGCCAAATGACTTCCCGGTGCTCAAGATAGTAGGGCTACGAGTCCCTACCCTAGCTTCCAAGGTCATCCCGCACAGTAAGAGGTAGTCCAGTCACGGGATCTCCCCAACGAAACCACGGGACGGTCCCCCGCCACTACCGCCTGGGCTGTCCCTCAAACCCGTTTTAGATGGTGGAGGTAGATGAATGAGGCCCCTAAAATGTTGCTAAAAGTTATTAGGACCCGCGGGTGGGTCTTTAAGTGTGTTGGATTGCTTTTAAACAAGTTTTAGACCTTCAAATTTTATGTTTTTAGCGTATGGCCGTGAGCAAAATGTCATGAAATCGAATGCTTGCAGAGTGTAATCAGATCACTATTAACATATCAATGAGTAAAGAAATGATAGCACAAGATTATACCATCAACACATCACCATATGAAGAGAATGTTGCAAGATATTAGACCATTAATTCCATGAACCATTCATATGTAACTGCAAGTAAAACTGAAATGAAAGTTGGAGTGTGAGCACTTGCAGAATGTAGACGTGAGTGTATATGCCTTATATCATAAAGATAAATAAGTTGAGCACCAAGATATCAAGCGTTAAACATTCACCATAAACATGAGATAAACTTGTGTGAAGAGTACTCGAAAATGAAGCTAAGACGTGGGTAAAGTAAACTGAGACATGAATGTTCTAAACCACAAGCATGAGATAAACGATGTGAGAGTTGCTTGCAATGCAGTTAAGGTGTGAATGCTTAAAACAAGAGTGAGGCCGTGAGCTCTAAGACATATCCATCATTACTCCATCATCTCCATGAAACATAACATGTGCTTGCAAAAGTAAGACGAATTGCTAAAGTGTTGATCAGACGTGAAAGATAAGTTAACAGTTCATCCACATATCTAAGCTTACGAAAGGTAAAAATGCTTTTAGACCATGTTATCGCACGGTTTGTA
>CBVK0100451948.1:0-10655 GCA_900067695.1 Picea abies
ATATGTACAGAAACTATGTACAAGAACTATGAAGAATATTGTTACCTTGTCTTAGAAGAAGAAGTATGTTTTATCCTGCTTGGTCTTCTTTGAGGGTTTCCTTTCTTCGAAAACTGATGCTTCATGTGTTTCCTTCCTTTTCTTCCTGAAATTCTTCCTTTTATTCCTGAAATTCTTGAACCTTGTTGTGAAGGCTTGATAATTGTATTTCTTTTGGGGTTTCTCCTTTGCACTATTCCTTGATTCTTCTTGTGCGAAACAAGTCCAAATTTCTTCAAATGTAGGATACTCCTTCCTTGTGTTCATGTTTGTGGAAAATGCATCCCATGTCTTGGGAAGACCATTGAGTACTATATTTACTAGTTCCTTCTCTGAAATGATCTCTTCAATAGCTTGTAGTTGATCTCTTAACTTAGAGATCCTCACAAAGTATGATGTTATGTTGTCATCATCATTCATTTTCATGTCATGGAGCTCATTATTCATACTCATTACCTGTCCAATGTTTTTGACTAAGAAGAGGTTTGTTAGGGAATCATACATCTTCTTAGATGAGTCAAAATGGGATATGTAGGGTATCAAGTGTTATTTTATATAATCCACTATGATACTCATGGAATTGATTTCATTATCTTTGAACTTCTCCATAACTGCAACGTTATGAGGTTCCTTCTCTTTTCCTTCTTCGAACTGTGGTTACGTGATATTTCCTTTCATGATGTACAACACCTTATTCTTGGCAAGGATGAGTTCAATCCTTGTCTTCCGTGCTCTAAAGTTAGAAGCCCCTTCTAACTTGTTTTCTGACTTCATAGAGTAAGTCATAACTGCTTTGACTTGGTCAACCTTTGACTTTGACCAAAAACTGAAACTTGACATCTTGGATTGTTGATAATACCAGGAGGTGCACTAGGCTAGGGCACACTAGGCTATCCAAAAATTAGGTCAATCTCTTCACTTAAGGTGCCTCAACAACATGGTTAGGGTTTCGTTGTTGCAGCAAAAACTGGCTGCAACTACAACTGCAACTGAGAAAATCCTCCCAATCTATCTTCTAGCGGTTAGACTGTCTGAAGATACTGTGGGCCCATAACCTGTTAGAAAGTAATGGATGTGTTAATTTAACCATAGAAAATATAGAAATATTGTCACCCAACCATAGGCCGAAGCCACCCCCGAGCACCCTTGACAGAGAATGATTCTAGAAGAAAACCAATAGCCAACCATGGCTAATGCATAAATATAACCAAGACTAATCAAAAATTCCAACCATAACCAATAGAAATTCTGAGCCTAAACCAAGAAACTAGAATGTGGCAGTTATCAGTTGCAACTGCTCCCCATACTTGTGCACTAGCCCAGTTCCTGTAGTGTGCACTTTTTCCCAGCTGAAATTCTAAGTGGTGTGTACAAAATGAGGTCTAGATACTAGTATTTATACTATTTCCTGAGCTGTCCGGGCTGAATTCTCATTCTAGAGACTAAATACTTAAAATTAATTATTTCCTTGAGTCGACTTGACTTCTAGGGTTACATGTGAAGGTAAATATTATATTCTCGCCAGGGTTACATGTGAAGGTAAATACCTCCCATAGCTACCATAATATCAACACTACCTACATGAGGGGTTAGGTCCCTAACAGCCATGGATAGCTACAACCACTTGAGAAGCGAAGAATGCAGACATAGAATCATCAATAAGATGTACTCATTCTACTCACAATGCCCATCTTTCTTATTTCTTCTTCTTTCCAAGAATTCAACAAAAAAAATTGTTAAAATGAAGACACGTGACATAGTTCAAGAACTGATTATTATTGTTTCCCATTGACTACAAAACCCAATGAATTATCTTATGAGTTGATAAATCACTATCAGGGTGTTGTAATTGATACTAGGTTTTATGGGTTTTGAATCCTTCGGCCAAGTATTTAGGGTATATCGAATAACAAATTGGGATTAAGTTTGGTTAGGGTAGCATGACCAGTTGGATTAACTTCGAGATCAACATTGTTTATATTTATGTGCAAGTTTTGAATCAGGCCTATCAGATTTCTATACATCCATAAATAAGTTTAGCTCCATGCAGTAAGCCCCTTTTCGCTCAGAAATACCCAACATATGGGATGGTTAATGATCTACATAATTTCGTAGCCTTTTATTTTGTCAAGTCAATTTACTTGATTGGTATGTGAACTCGGTCTTGTTAGACTTTAAGTTGAATTTTATCAAATCTCTTTGATATTAAGCAATTATAAATGGGGTACCTAGACTATGAAGGTGTGGAAGATGAGTTTGATCCATGAAATGAAAGTGTTTTCATGCTCCTCATAAAGATTGTAGACCTGCTCCTTCACTATGTCCTTTTCTCTCTGGCACGACGTTGAATAGTAATTTTCCTTTAGTCCCGCAATTTGTTGTGCACAACAGAAGAAGAAGAACAATTTGAGTGAACCCAAAAGGAGGCCTAATATTGAATTTCATGCTCCTGATAGAGATTGTAGACCTGCTCCTTCACTATGTCCTCTACTCTTCAACAGGACTTTGAATAGTAATTTTCCTTCATTCCCGCAATTTCTTGTGCACAATAGAAGAAGAAGAACAAACTGAGTGAACCCAAAAGGAGTCCTAGTCTTTCCATTGTTGCCATAGATGGAGGATGCAAACTGATGTACTTGGCCAAATATATATTGCTCTCTAATTCACTTTCAAACAGCCGAATTGTTTTCTCAAACATTTAACAAATGAGTTTATATGGTGAAATTTGATCGGTGGGGCATTTAATGCCCAGCCAGAATCTCTATCATTATGAACATTGTAGCCTGGTAAGCCATCCCATTTGATCAGTTATTGGTTACAGCATGTTGGATCACGTGATTGGAATTCACTCGGCACGATAGATTTGGATTTCACTCAACCCACCACTATAAGCATAAAAGGACAAGAGGTGTAAAGAGGACGCTCCCAAAATGAGAATTCACATGTAACACAAGTGGATTGACATTGGAAAAACACAAGTGGATTGACATTGGAAAAACACAAGTGGTAGTGACATTTGTTGATTTTTTATGGATATGTATGTGTCATTCATTAATAGGTTGTCGATAGTCTGAAGAACCTCCCCTTATATAACGCCTTCGATAATAATAAAATCACAAAAAATCTTCAAATATACATGCCTTCCACATAAATATTAAAATATTATAAAGAAAAATAGGTCATTTGGAAATCATTTATGTTGTTATTAGGGGCATAAAAATAATAATAAAATAACAAAAATTATATATATATATATATATATATATATATATATATGGAGATAGAAATATATGGAGTTAGTAATAATTACTTAATTATTTAACATATTTAAAAAACTAAATATTTTTATATATATGTCGAAGTGCGATCATGAGGGCCAAAGTTGACTGAGGAAAATGAGGTTGAAGAACATTTCAAATACATACAAAACCCTCATGGATGGATAGTATTCTTCATGTTGTTTCCAACAGTAAGTGGTATGCCACGTGGTTCCTCACGGTTGAGGAGTTATGACCTCATGAAGTTGGAAGCCCCGAAAAATGGTTAAGAAGACCCTAAACAATTACGATTCATTAATTAAAGGGAAAAGTGGTTGTAACAAGAAATTATAGATTGGCCCTAAAGTTAAGGAAATAATTCACTTTGTAAAAGTATAAATACATCACAATAAGTCTCTCATTAGGACACACACAAGCTAAATGATTATCTATCTTTCAAGTGATCTTTTGGTAAATATTTCTATAGCATATCTGAGGTATCAAAGGGAAGCGAAGAGAAAAGTATGCAAGAGCGAGAAGTGATACTAGTAGCTTTCTGAGGTTATCTGTGGGTTGTAGTGGAGCAAGTTGTGGACATCTGTGGGTTGATAATGTACAAGTCGTGGATCTGTGAAAATGTCTTGAAGAAGATGCTATATTTTGTTTATTGAAGATGATATGCACTAGGTTGGTCTATTGGTATGATATTATATGCTTCAGGTCTTCTTCATGAGTAAAGGTATGTCATTTATGTGTTTATCATAGATGGTATGCCACATGCTTAAGGCATGTCTTGGAGGCCTTTTGGTACATGGTTACATATGGTTGAGGTTTATGTCTTATTGATATTGATACATGCTTGAGACATATTCTTGGTACTTGGTTTATGGAATGTGTTATGGTTCATTGTTAGAGGAACATATTTGTGATATTAGCATATACTTGAGGCATATCTTATGGTACATGGTATGATACATGCTTGAGGCACATTGTTTGGATACTTTATGCTTGGAATATGATTTATGTGATCTATGTGAGTAGATATAGTTGATGTATCAGTATTAGTGATAGTGACAAAGACAATGATAGGGACAGTGATAGGAACAATGACAGGTTGAAAGTTTGATGATCAGTTACAGGTTGATGAGACAATGATAGGGATAGTGACGGGAACATTGACAAGTTGATGATTAGTTACAGGTTGATGAAACAGTGATAGTGAAAAGGACAGTGACAGGATAGATGATAGATTAATGTATCAATGACACTGGCAGTATCAATGGTAGTGACAGGTGGAGCCTACACTTATATTTCAGGGTGGTAGGATGGGGCAAGGAAAGGGGGTCATAGCCTCCTTCCAATTGTAGTTGGAAAATTCAGGGAGTTGTAGCTTCCTTCAAGTTGGAGCCTGTAAACTAGGGAGTTGGAGCCTCCTTCCAGATGTAGCTAGAGGATTCAGGGCATTGTAGATTCCTTTAGGTTGGAATCTATAAATAGGGGGTTGGATCCTCCTTCCAATTTGTGCTTGAGAATTTGAAAGTTGGTTCTTCCTATGAATGTATTATTTTTATATATAAGAAAGCATTTTGTGTTTTTATCCCATTTGGGTTTCCACGTAAATTTTTGTGTAATGTGCATATGGTTATTCAATGTGATATTTATCATGGTTACATTTTCATGAAATGTTAAATGAAGGCATGAAGTGTTAATGATTTTATAATCTGGTTGAAAGTGGTAATAAATTGCATAATATCAATTCACCCCCCTCTCTCAGTATTCCAAGAATTGGTATTAAAGCAGGTTCTTCAGAAAATAGTTTAATCACTAGAAGGAAGATCATTGAGTATGTTAAGATTGGAGTACCATAGTTTAATGGATAGAACTATGCCTTCTGGAGAAGACTAATGAAAATAGATGTACAATCATAGTGATTTGATGTCTGGCAAGCAGTAGTAGATGGATACACAAAACCTACCACTCCTCCAATATATAGAGATGGAAATAAACTCAGTGAAAACAATTGAAGGCATAAGAATACCATTTTGAATGGTCTTGATGAATTAGTATATGTCAAATTTATGCATTGTGACTCTGCAAAATATATATGGGACAAACTTCAAAATATCTATGAACGATATGCCAAAGTCAAAGGGGCCAAGCTTCAAACTTATAGAGGTCAATTTGAACAGCTAAAAATGAAGGAAGATGAAAACATTATGGCTTAATTTCCACGATGATGAAATAGAAAATGCCATGAAGAGATTAGGAGAAGAAATCAAAGAACTAGTGATTGTTCAAAAGGTACTAAGGTCTCTCCCAATGATATTTGACTCTAAGATTTCATCCCTAGAAGAAAGAGAAAATCTTTCTACTTTGAGCATGGACGAGTTACATGGAATCCTTATAGTTTATGAAATGAGAACAGAGAAAGAGAATACATCCAATGAGGAAGTATATTTCAAAGCATCCAATAAGACAAAGAAGAAGAACAAGAAAAATTCAAATCCATATTGCAACTGCAATGATGCGTCAAATGAAGATGAATAAATGGCAAACTCCGTATGGAAGTTGAAGAGAGGAATCGGCAAGTACAAAGGTATGCTTCCCTTAAAATCTTTTAATTGTGGTAAAAATGGTCATTTTTCTTCTAAATGTCCTTATGCTAAGAAGTCATATAGTGATGAAGAATAATCTCCCAAGAAAGAAAAGAAATATAAAAAGCAAGACAAGAGAAGAAACAAAAACAAATTCTTCAAGAAAAATTTCTACTCAAAGGAGGACAGTTCCACATCAGATGAAGATGATGATAGCAAGAGTGACTCGGAAAATGTACTCTTTGTGTATTTTGAAAATGATGAAGAATATTATGAAGATGAAGGTGAGGTATATGTTGAATATGAACTAATCAGTGCCTTAAGTGATCTAAATAAATAAAGGAAGAAAAATAAATCACTCAAGGAAGAGTTACTCAATCTAAGAGAGAGTTATAAAAATCCTAAATCTGAGGAAGATAAGCAGATGATTATGAATCTAAAATTCCAAGTTGAAGAAGCCAAAAGGATTGAATAAATACTCAGAAGCCAACTAGAAAAAAAATAAGGAAAGCATGGAAACAAAAATAGTTCCACTAAGGAAGGAAATTCATAAAAGAGGAGTGAAAGAGATCAATGCCAAAATAATAGATGAAATCAACATCGCTCGAAGGCCATATCATGACAGGTCTGGACATACAACCAAACCTATACATAGAAGGTTTCAAGCTCTATGACTACATAATAAGAAGCAGAACAAAAGACTTATGCAAAATTCACTAGAGGATTCATCAAGAAGGAAGAATGCAGGCCTTCAAATGAGAAAAAATGATAAGTTGAAAAAACTCAAGAAGAAAATTACAAAAGGATGGCACCATCCATAAGACATAGGATTTAGAATCAATATCCACCCATGGAAAGAAATCAGGAAGAAAACTACAGAAGAATGGTACCATTCAAAAGATATCTTAGTTATCAAACTATCTTTCTTGGTTCATGCTTTTTTTGTAACAATTTTGGGCACAAAGCTGTAAAATGAAAATCTTATGCCAAGAACAAAGACAACTACGAATTCCACTCTAGAATTAATCGTCTTAGAAATCCATTCATATCTTGAACCGAGGCATGCTCAGAAGTAACAGTGACAAAAATCCATATGATTTATGAAAGGAAAGACCAACAAACTTCAAGCATTTAAGAGTATTTGGAAGCAAATGCTACATAAAAAGAGAAGATGACAGAGTTGGAAAATTTGATTCTCAAGTTTATAAAGACATATTGTTTAGATACTCAATAAAAAGAAAGGCGTACAAATGTTACAATATCAGACTCAACAAGATATTGGAAAGCATAAATGTAAAGATTGATGAAGAAGATGTCTCAAATATCAAAGAAGAAATTAGAAAAAAATCTAAAGAGAAGGTAGTAGAAGAAGAACTAAAAGAAGAAGACGTACAAGAAGAATAAGAATAACTAAAAGAAGAAGAGGTACAAGAACAAGTAGAAGAACAACAAGAAGATCAACAACTAGAAGCAGAACAAGAAAAAAATGATTAGCAAGACTTTCAGATACATTCCAAGATACCTAGTCACCAGATTCAAAAGAATCATCCACCATAATAGATTATTAGAGATAGAAACCAGGGGAAGTAAAAGGTTACATACACTAGAGCAGAGACACCTTGCACTACTATCTACAGTTGAACCCAACATCTTTGAGGAATTCATTCATGATGAACATTGGGTCAAGGCCATGGAAGAAGAATTAAATCAAATAGAGAAGAATGAAACATGGGAACTAGTTCCAAGATCAAAAAACAAAAATGTGATTTGTACAAAATGGGTGTTCAGAAACAAACTAAATGAAGATGGACAGGTAACTAGAAACAAGGAAAGGTTAGTATGAAAAGGATATGCTCAAGTTGGAGTATATTTTGAAGAAAAAATTTCCCCTGTTGCAAGAATGGAAGCAATCAGACTAATCTTGGCTTATGCATGTTCCAAGAGAATCAATGTATATCAGATGGATTTAAAATCAACATTTCCAAATGGTGAATTAGAAGAAGAATTCTACATCAAACAAACAGAAGGATACCTATTGTTAGAAAGGAAATATTATGTTTGTATATTGAAGAAAGATTTGTATGGAATCAAGCAATCCCCTAGAGCCTGGTATTCAAGATTGGACAAGTATTTGCAGCAAAAATGATTTAGAAAGGGTAATGCAGATAGTAACATTTATGTAAAGGTTGATAGGAACAACATACTTATCATTGAGGTATATGTGAATGACATTATATCTGGAGGTGATGATGATAGGATGAGTAAGAAATTTACCCAAGACATGCAGAATGAGTTTGAGATGTCACTACTTGGTGAATTGACATTCTTCTTGGGACTTTAGATATCTCAGCTGGATGAAGGCATTTTCATTTCCCAAACCAAGTACATCAAATAAATGTTGAAGAAGTTTGGAATGGAAGATTACAAACCACTAAGTACTCCTATGGTGACTAGTTGCAAGTTGAGAAAAGACGATAAATATAAGGAAGAATATTAGAGACTCTATAGATCGATGATTGGTATCCTACTATATGTGACAGCCTCAAGACCAGATGTAATGCAAGTAGTTGGAAAGGTTGCAATATTTCAAGTAGCACCGAAGGAAACTCATGTGCTGACAGTAAAGAGGATCTTCATATATCTTAAAGGAATAACAAATTTTGGATCGTGGTATCCAAAAGGGAATGAGTTGACTATGGTCACATATGCAGATGCGGATTGGGTAGGAATCATTGATAATCGAAGAAGTACTACCGAAGCAGCCTTCTGTTTGGGTGATTTTATGGTATCTTGGTTAACTAAGAAGTAGTCCTCGATGTCATTATCCACAGTAGAAGCAGAATATATTGCAGCAACAACATCTTGTACTCAGGTTCTCTGGATGAATCAAACCCTGCAAGATATACAAGTGAAGTATGATGAGCCTATTTCGATATTTTGTGATAATACCAATGAAATAAGTAACTCCAAGAATCTAGTGATGCATTCCAAGAACAAACATATCCTGATCAAGTTTGACTTTCTACAGGAAAAAGTTACATAAAAGAATATCAAGTTAGATTACATTGGGACAAAGGAACAAATTGCATACATCTTCACTAAACCTCTTCCAAGAAATGCATTTGAGTATCTTCGACAAAAACTTGGAATAGTTTCTACTCCACAGTGATTTCCACAATCTTCTTGAAAAGAAGACATGGGAAGAAAAATCATCTGTGAAGAGATGATCAAGGAATCTTAGTATGAATGTTTTTTATATGTCAATTCTTTACATCATCAAGAAGCACCAATGGACAAATTGCACCAGAAGAGAGAAAGAACAAAAGTGGGAGATAAAGTTAAAAATCATATTGTCATGGAGAGTTACCCTTTTCCATTGATGTCAAAGGGGGAGGAAGAACAGAAGCATGCATACATGGGGAGCATTGGTCCCATGAGGAGCATGAGTGTTGCCATCAATGCCAAAAGGGGAGGTTCTTGGAAAATCGATTTTCATTTGTAGTGTCCCCAAGGACGAACCTCGTTGTAAACCATGTTTTGAAAGGAATTGTAATTATGTTTTATAGGCTGGTGAGCCAAGTTTTTATAAGCTAGAGGCTTATGTGTTGTCAGGCCAGGGAGCCTAAGTGTTGAATTCCAGGAGCCTATTGTTGTATATGTAATCACGCAGAACAATTAATAAAACATAAACACCGCCATGTGCAGACCAACCACGATGAATGAGTGAAGGGGGACTAAGCATCCATAAGGTGGGCAAGGAATTAGGGGCTGGAAGGTGGAAAAAGGGGCTAAGTGTTGAGCCTAGGGGCTAAGCCTAGGGGGCTTAAGCCTGGGAATAATATTTTAATATTATCCCAAAAGACATGTGCATTTTATGTTTTATCCTAAGTTTCTGGCAAGGGGAGAACATGAAAAGGATATGCGTCCTGGTGGAACACATGCAGTTTCATGGGTGACAAGTGTCAACCCTGACGCATGCGAATAAAACGGCCAGGGTGATCCGTGAGAAGGGTTCCTCCCCCTTTCTACCCGATTGTCTGAATGCGTACGGAGCTCTGGATAGTACTACCAACCCGACTCCTGCAGAGAACCTTCGTACATCCCTGTGATTCGAAAGGTATGTGTATGGCTCTGAGAAAACTCATGTGTGTGCATTCCCAGAATGAGAATCTTGTGTTGTTTCTGAAGAGCCGGTCTCACCCTCCATTCTGAGTCGTGGAGACTGTGTCGACCCCTGCGGGAATTACTCATCAGGAATTCCTATGAACCATCACTGAGAGGCTTCGAGCCATTGTTGAGCCTATTGAGAGGCCATGTTTGTATTTCCATTTGGCTATGGTGACCATGCAGAACTAGACTGTGCATGGCGTGATGGCCAGCATGAGTTGTGATTGGGCCTGTGTGTGATCTCTCTCTAGGTGAGAGAGGTGGATGTTGTTGGAAGAGGTTTTCTTCCAGAGAGTGTCTAGCACCAGCTTCAGGCTCTGAGACTTCCTGATCCAACCTATTTCCGAGACCCAGAGAGGGATATTAGCACCGATGGACTGTGCTTGTGAAGGTGTATACTCCCGGGAAGAACAGGCATGTGGGGAATGAGAGTCTGGTAGTAGTGGGCGTAAGATGGCATCTTGGGAAGAATCCTTCCAAATTTTATGTGTTGTTTTCCCTGTAACCTCATCCTAGCCTAAGATTCCTTGCCTTGGGGTGGAGCTTAGTCCCAGCTAGGGGGTGACCCACTGCTGAGATGATGAGCAGTGTGGTCTAA
>CBVK0100451957.1:0-16066 GCA_900067695.1 Picea abies
GCTCTTCCGATCTCACCAGCAATGGAACGTACCTATGCTCAATGCAAGGAAATGCATGCGAGAGATGGACAATCGGGGTGATGTTCCCTCCAGGGTATAGGGTGTCAAATTGTGAAGGATATAGACAAGGCTCTGCTTGGTTGAGGATGTGAATTGCTTGGGCCATGGTTTATAACGCAAAGCGTGAACCGGATAAAGGCTCAATACTGCAAGCAAGGGCATGAGATGCAATCACAATTTAATGCCAAAAAATGTCCTTTTTATATCTTTTAGTCTACTTGGTGTGAAAAAGGGGTAAACTTGTGCCAAATAGACGTCTTTTCAAATCCAATTTGCGAGTGTGAAGAAGACAAGTTCACTCGACGATCTTTTCCATTTTTGACAACGAGTGGGAAAAGAGCTTAACTAAGACTCATGATATTTCAAATCCAATTTTAACGAGTGTGAAAGGGACAAATCACTTGGCAATATTTTCAATTTTTAGTAACGAGTCAGAAAAGAGCTTAACTAAGACTCATGTTTTGGCAGTCTAATCAACGGGGGGAGGCCAAGGCTCCCGTCCTGGCCTTCTGGCGAAAGTCAGTATCTTGGGGATAGCTGACAAAAGCTTGGGAAAACCCAAAGCTTTCCAAGTCAAGGAGGAGAAGGTGATAATGGAGGATACAGTCTCTGTGATGGTTCAAATAATGTCTCTTAATGGAAAAGACATAGGTGGGGGAATGGGATGTCCCATCAAGTCATCCCAATCAAAAGGAACCTCGATAGGACTTGGAGGGAGAGCATTCGAGGGAAGAATAAATCTCTCTTGTTTAGAAGGGGTAGGGTGTGGAATGTTGATGATAAGGCTGGAAGGTGTGTCATTCTCTTCAGGGAGAGTAGGGTTGACCAGATATTGCACTAGTGTGGTCACTTCTTCAATTATAGGTTGAAGAGGATGCATAGTAGTGGGGGAAAGAGACCCTTCACCCTTAACAAAGGGGGTGAGGTCGGGAGAAGATTGCATCGGTGGAACCACCGAGATGATGAAGGGAGGAGCATTGTGAAGAGAAACCATAGATGCCTCAGAATTTGAAGGGCTCTTGGGTGAATCCCATGCTTCAGGTATCTCAGCAATAATTGAACACAAACAAGTAAGGTGACTTCCTTCGCAAGTCCTACAAAAGAATTTAGTCTTACGTATGAGGCATATGGGCTTCTCGATGTAAATATCTGGGGACAGAGAGTCGTCTCTCGTATGATGAATAAAAGCGGGAGACGTGACATGGCTGTGATTCAGGGAAAAAAGAACAATGCCCCCGACATAATTGGTAGAGGTTGGGAGAAATTTGTCGACGTAGTTGGTAGAAGAAGTCGACTCATCTCTGACATGAATGGAAGGGGTTGGAGATGGAGCACTAGTATGACTGATAGTTACTGGGTTGGCAATTGATGGTGGAATTCGAGTCCACAGTCCGGGGAAAGACTGATTCTGAAAAATTGCAAGCCAGGAAGGATCTTGGTGTACCCCTTGCCCTATCCCAGTAAGGTGATGGTTCATGCCAAAATGGTCTGATGAGGTTTGGACGGACATCGTCACTAGGGTCTGTGGAGAGACTAAGGTTGGATAAGGATTATTCGAGTGAGGATATATGTTTCCCCCTTGTGAAGGGGTCCCATAAAGAGGGTAGCCTAAATCATAAAATTGATTATCCCCGTATGGAAGACCTGGGGGTACTTGAGGACCTGTCATGGAAAAAGTGTTCAAAGGAACTGACATGGCTGACGAAATATACATGGGCGGGGGGTAATAAGTGGGATAGGCACCCATATGAGTATTGTCTCCTAAAAGAGTGTAGCTAGTGTTGGATCCGTAGGGAGGATGTTTCCATCCTCCCACGGGGACACGACTCATATCAAATGAAGAAGTAGTCATCGGAGCCATGGTGCCCCCGGGTCCAATGCTAGGATTCATATATGTGGGCTAGAGAGAGGGATGCACAGAGGAAGTAATATCAACAAAAAAATGGCTAGAGACCCAAGGTACGGACTGAGCATTATAGTTCTTCATACCATTATAAAAAACAGATGGATTTTCCCCCATGAACGTCATGGGGGGGATAGCAGTAAACGAGGGAGCAAAAGGAACTCCAATATCCATGATAACAAAGACCCAACATGAAATCCTATGGTCAAATAACAATAAAAGAGCATACCAAAAATTCAAACGACCAAAATGCATGCAAACGGGCTAAAGTGGCTGAGTGGCCTCCCTCACTAAAGAAGGTATGCCTCGTCCAGGAGGGACCTGAGACTCCCTGCTAAAGTTTGGAGGTAACATAATTAGTTATAAGGGCCCTCATAGGCTTAACAACCAGTCGGTCAGACCCCCCCGGAGAGGTAATCCTCCATAAAGGTTGTGTGTTGTCCGACCCCTATCTGACTCAGGATACAAGCAGAATAACCCCTGCAAGTAACCTATGAGAAACCTAATTCAAGCAACTAATAAACCATTGTATAACTGATGCATAGGCAAGCAATCGTAATTTCGGATCATCGTATGGGAAGGGTATCAAATCCTGAAACCTTGAAAGAACCGCCTCTTACAGAGCTATGGGCACTAGCAAGATCCCTAAATACGAATAAATCCACAGAAATATCTCCGACACTAGGTGAGTGTCCAGGGGTTATCCCTTCAACTAACTTCGCGCGACCTCGTGATTAACTCCGGTGTGAGTGGAGCCTTATGATATTACCAACTATACAATGGATTTCTCAACTCCCTATCTCAGACACATAAGTTGATTTAATTGTCTTGGAGAAGTTTACTCACAAAATCCTATTCTAAGACACTAAATCCTAGGCTAGTTTGTGCACCCTAAAAAAACAAAATCGTGACTAATCAATTTTGGTTTAAAGCATAAAATTTATTGACCGTGATTACTCAAAAATGTATGGAAATGAAACTCATGGTTTTGTGACTCTGCATAAGAATAAAAATAGATATAATGCAAAGCCTAACTTTAACTTTTCAGTGAATGATATGCTAAATAAAACAGTGCAATCTTCAATTTTAATTCTGCAACTCAGAAATAAAATGCAATCTTTCGTTAAATGTGCTAAGCTAATGATAAAGTTTCAAAGACAAAGATACCAACCAATGCCAAATGCCTATTTTTTTGTATTTTCAATGTATTTAAAAAAGAAAACGCATGGATTGATAAGCAACTTGATATATAACTTCTACTATGTATAAAAGAAATCACTCAAGCAGAATACCAAGTAGCTAAGAAGACAACCCAACTACCAAGGTCAAATAAAAAATGGAAAACAAAGAGAAAGATGTCACCCAAAAAATTCAACTCCAAAAAGGTTTCCTGTCATCCCAGATAATCTCAACAGGTACCACAGAGACCCAAGAAGGCTCAGTGATCCTCAAAACCTACCCAACAGTCACTAAACCAAGAAAACAAGCAAGGGAGAAGTGGTATACTCTCTTGTTCAAGAGAAAAGGGTGTATTTATGCCTCTTGTAGTGGGACAACAAGAATATACACGCGACTGTTAGGGAAAAAAGGGCATATATCCTTTAAAACAAGGCTAGGCAAGGTAAAAAGGATGAAAACTCAGACCCAGAGTGAACAAACTCTGTCCAACTGTGATACGACAAGAAATACAAAGGCAAAAGAGCAACGTAAGAAGGAAAAATACTTCAACCCTTAGAAGGAAGATCTCTCCCTAGTGGAGTTGCCAATTCTGTTACAAGGGAAAAACTCTCTATTGCCAAGGGTAAACCACAACAGACAGGTATGACTGCAGAAATCAACTCAATTCCAACATGTGCTATAGAAACTAATGTGCAATACGAGGAATAAGCCTACCTCAATCCAATCGTTTGATGTCGTTCCACCATTGAGCACTTTGACCCAAAGCCTTATACCTACAAGAAGTTCTCAACGAACAAGCAATGAAAGTATATAGTGACAATATATAAAATGAGTTAGCACATCAGATAGCACAATCCATTAATAAACATTACAAACATTCCCATGGATAATAATCATATATTCTCAAGATATTGATTGGATGGGAAAGGAGTATTTCTATTAATAATTGATCAATAGAAGTATCAACATTACAAACTTCCGTGTTGGCACGGTTCGAAACCAAGAAACCAAGTTCCTTCCAACTGGATCTCCACCACTTCAATCCTCCACCAAAGGCAAGCTCATAGAAAAATGATAAAGAGATTCTCTTGAAAATAAGGGAAAAGCTTGAGGGATGAACATTGTGTTCAGACTTGAGGGACAAAGGGATGGAAACTCAATATGAAGTAATTTCTCCAGAGTAACTTTGCTCTCAAAGTTGAATTATTTCTCTCTGTTTTTCCATAGCTCTAAATTGTGCTCTTATAGCCTCCAGAATGCAACTGAAGGGCCGAGTCGGAACATTTACAGTATATGGAAGGCCAAAGATCAGAGATCTTCTATCGTGACATGGAAACCCGACCTCATTTTGTATTTTTTGGCACAAATCCAAATATACACGAGTTGTCATGGAGCATCAAGAGTATACGCATCTTGAAAAGAAGTTAGGGAGCATATATGTAGAAAAATATATATTTTTGGCTTTGGATTTATCAAAAAGGGGTTTGATAAGTCTGCATAAGGAAAATGGAAAAAGGCCCTCTATGCAAGATAGCAATGGCGAGGAAAATCTTGCTATAACAAAATTGTAGCATTTCCTGGTAGACTTGTGCCTGCCAAAAACTTAGACAAAAGTATAAGAGAATATAGGGTGGTTCTATCACCCTTTGTTCATATAAAAATCCAAATGAAAACTAATCTAGAAAAGAAAAATTTTGACATTTTTTTTTTAAATTTCTAAACTAGGCATGAAATCCATATGCAAGTAGTGCAAAATGAAAAATAAAATGCATCTAAACTAATATGAGCAATCAAGATGAAAATGCAAGTAAAAAAATATGAACTACCTACTTACCTAGGGCCTGGGCCATGAATAATTCATGTGACCTAAACATAAGAATGGAGAAGAGATCCATCCACTGTTAATGGCATCTTCCTCCCATCTAAGGTTGTTAGATAGTACTTTTCTTTGTCGGACTTCTTCTTGATGATGTAAGGGCCAAGCCATGAGTTGTCATTTATCTAGTCATACCTTAGCTTGCCCTTTATCTTTTCCCACATGAGCACAAGACTTCCTTCATTGAAATTGATGTGAGGCATACTCTCAATGTATGAAAGAGGCTCTGTTTTGACCATCCTTTTGATGGTTTCTTCATATTTTTCACCTTGTTTCTTCAAAATCTAGATAGACCCTAGCTCTTTCCGATGGTAATTTGCAAGTTTCTCTTTGTATTCATATGTCCACGGGAGGAACATCTCTATGGAGTCTTCCTGTATGAAGGGTAGCTCATATGGATCATACTTAATAATTTGTGGAGGTACATCATAATCATGTTCATCGACATAACTAGGGCCACTCAGATCCATCACATGTTTGTCACTCTTTTCTCAGTTGTGCAAGATTTCATATGTTCCATCACCCATGGGAATGTATGCATGAGTAAGGATAATTCTAAGGAAACCCCCAAGGGAAGAAGACCAGGTCCTCGATAAAATCATCCCCCAAGCATCCAGAACATCAATCACGAATATGTCGATGTGGAGGCTAATATGTGAAAAATCAATTAGAAAAACCTCAACGTCCTCACATACCCCAAAAAACTTGACCTTTTTAGAATCAATACCACATACATTACCATAAGGTCAGGTTTTTTTTCAAACCAATTTGTTTTATCAACTTCAATGAAATGGCATTCACTGAGGCACCAAAATCAAGCATGTAGTTTTGCAAGCGGAGGTCATTCATGTCTAATGAAAGATAGAATGGAGGATTCTTGTATTTTTGTCAATCGAGGTACATAATGTTCAATATGATAAGAGGGTCTTCCTTATCGGTTGGTACCTATAATAATTTCAAGATTTCCCTTTTCACAGAAGGGATATTTCACATCTCTATTATTGGGACCATCATATTTAGTTTTCCAAACATGCTTGCAACATCTATATTCAATTGAATCTTGTTTGCAGAAGTTGTCTTAGGAAGCAAATCATGTATCGGAGGTGGAGGTGGTGGGTCCACCTTCTCTTCTAAGGGAAGAGGAGTGTCACGCTTCGATGGAGGGGATGAATCTTTATTTCTTCTAGTGTAGTTCAAATATTCCCTCCTCTTTAATTCCTTCTTCTGATCATCTGTTAACTTATTCAAGGCCTGGAGTCTCCCCTCTCTTTTTCCTCGTCTTCTGGCTTCATTGATATGTTCTTGTGTGACTTATTCCTCTTGGAACACACAAATCATATCCATGAAATTTATATCGTCAAGAGAATATTCATCATGTCAGGGGAATTCATCTTCTCTGTGAGTTTCTTGGCATGGAAGGAACCAAGCTTATATGTCAACCGTCTCAACTGGTTTCAAATTATCTGGGGCCTTTGCCTCATGTTGAGGCCTTGGTTTCCAACCTGTGACATCTCTCTGATGTCTAGAAAACTCAGGTCTAGGAGCATATTGATTCCTCTCTACAGTGGTCAAATGATCCATAATCTAATTCTGCACCTAGGTAAATTGAGTACTCATCTGATCTATCTTCTAAGTCAAGAGGGAAATATGATCAGGAGCATTGTTGCTGGAAACCTTAGTCTTTTCTTCTTCCTTAATATGAGGGTACTGAAAATTTTCCACCCTCGAATCAAGTATATTCTCTTCAAGGTTGGCATTGTAATATTTTTCCTATGCTAACGATGTGGGCTTATTTTCCTTCAGAATGAAGTGAAATTTCCCTGAAAAAGTGTTCATATACAAAAGATGAACCAATGAGGCTGTAGGATGGAATTCTGTTGGAATCTGGTTGTACAACCTGTCAAATCTGGTATTGAATTCCTTCATTGTTTCATTCTCCTTTTTCTTTATCTGATTGAATTGATCTCCAAGAATCCCATCATCTTTCTTTGTTGACAATCTACTCTTAAACAAGTTGGAAAAATATTCATAGGACGTGAGATGATTGTCAGGAAGGCATCTGAACCAATCAAGGGATTCCTCAGTCAATGATGAAGAAAATAGCTTCATGGATACATCCTCATGTTCAATCCTTGCATTGTCCATTTCTTGGTCCATGACATAAATATGATCCTCAACAGTCATTATTTCTTAGGAACTTTGGCAAAAACTTGGTAGACTATTTGGGCATTGTATTGGGGTATCCTTGGATAGTGTACATGTTAAGGGGTTTGTAGAGGTCCTTTTCCCAAGGGTAAGCCATTGGAGCAAGGGGAAGGTACCTTGTAAAATGGTTTTGACAATGGGAGACTTGAGGGGAGGCCTTATTTGGTAGACTTTAGAAGGTTTGAACCTCCCAAGGGGAAAAGGCTTGGAAGAGGAAGGTTTATGGGAAGGTGGAGTCGCCAGATGAGCTTCAATAGGAGCTCATAAAGAAAATTTTAAAGGGAACATCCCTTGGGTGGAGTCTCCAAGTAAGCTAGGGTAAATTCTTTGGGATATATTTCCAAAGTGTCATTAGGGTTCGGAAGAGGATTCAAAATCCTCCCCGGAAACGACGCCAAAATGTTATCACACAATTTATAGGTTGGGAAAAACATGACCCAACCACGAATTGATGATAAATTATAGAGAACCTACCCAATTTCACCTTAGGCATGTGTTCCTGTCACTTTACAGGTGAGGTAGTCACCTCAAGGGGGGCATATTGGTGACCCTAGGGGGATTGAGATGAAAAATGATAAGTATGGATGGATGTCCCTAAAGGTCAATTCTAAATGGTAGAATGAACTTGGAAAAAGGTCTTGGGAAATTTTAAGGGTTGTTGAATGAGTTGAGTGACGTACAAAGAGTAAGGTACTTTCTCAAGACACAGTGAAAACTAAGGATACTTGTAATATGTTAGTTGGACAAGCAAGTTAAGCTTGTTGTCCCTAATTGCAGCAACAATAAATGATATATATAAGCACATATAAGATAATAAATGCTGCAAAATAAGTGTTAAAAGTGCAAATGAATAAGGAGACAAGCTAGTGAAAGCTAGCTTAACTCAACAATAATAAAGCAATACTTTAGCACAAAATCAAGGCTGAAATAAAAAGCTTATTGCAGTGATATTTATCAGCCTTATGGCTGTATAAAACCAAGTTTTATTGTATCTAATTCCTAGGGTTAGTTTATGAGTTATCTAAGGTTAGAGAGTTAGTTTTCTGCAACCCTAATGGTTGTAGGTTAGTTTTGTGACAGCAACAAGATTTATGGAATATCCCATTTGTGACTATTTGACCCGAAACTGATCGATTGAAAGGGGACACCTCAATGAGGAAAGAGAGCATAGGGCTCAAGGAACAACTTCCAAATAAGATAACTTCAAAACTTGAAACTTTCACATTTAGAGTGCAATGTTTTATTTCTCCAATGCAACGATTAGTGCCTTTGATTATGGGTTAGTGGGGTCAAGAGAAAATAGCTAAAGATACTACCTCCTTGGGGGTATAAACCCTCTTATTCCCCAAGGCAAGTAACCTAGCTAGGGTTTCAAAACTAAGGGGTGTATTCCCTTATACTTCCTTAGAAAAACCCTTGCAAACAATAAATTCTATGCTTAAAAATGTGATGGAGCTAAAGTAGGGGTGTATGCACTTATACTCCCTACCTAGCCTTAGAAAAATATACCTTGAATCTTGAATTACAAATTATAGAAACAAGTAAAAAATCTTACCAAGACAAATAACAACAAGATGGATCATAACATGCCAATATAAACACCATAAAAGCAAAAGAAAATCCTTTCAAGGCTAGTGCATCATCATCATCAACTCCACAACCAAGGAGAAACCATAGCATAGCACTAGATAGCAAAAAACCCCAAGGGTAGTGGAAATTCCAGTCCTCTTCTCACAATGGGGAGAGTTATGTTATAAGATGACATCTTATGATATCTATTTATACAAAATGTCACTAACATAGTATGTCCACATTAGCAAGGGTAAAACATAAGAAAAGGGGTCCTCAACCCTTATCTTACCCTTGCAACCAAATAATATTAACCAATCCATCTTTAAATTCACTTTTACAAAAAAGAAAACCCTAAAACAAGAGGACGTCACCCCTTTAGGGGATGTTTTGACACTAGGAGCAAGTCATTGGTGTTGGAGGTGCATAGTTAGGCCTCCAAATGTCATATGTCAATAATCTAGGCCATATCCTCATGGTCAAGGCCTTCTTCTCCTCAAAACATCCATGTGTCAATGAGTCATGTATTCACCACCAAACCTTGGCCCCTCTAGATGACGTCAAGCCTCCAAAGGTGACGTTTTTTCTCTCCTAGGAAAATTGTTTGGCATGTAAGGGCTAGGTCATGTCATCCATAATATATTTTAGGCCTCCAAAGGTATGTCTCTCTCATCTCTCTCATCCATAATGTGGGCCCTTGTCATCAAACCTGTGGGCTTCAAGCCCCATGGAAGCCCAAGCTAGGCTTGTTCCTCCAAAATTGTCCACCAAATAGGTCCTACAAAGACAAATAAGCATGCCCTCCAAGGATCTCAAGTCATAATATCATGGTGAGTAAATCAAATCAATAAATGAGCCACCTAAGCATGTGCATCAAATATTACCCAGTCAAACAAGTAAGTTCTCAAATACATTATGCGACTTTCCAAGCTTGGATATGGGAGGGTTGATGAGGTGTCCTATTGGGTATATATTTCCCTAGGTCAAGGAGTGTTTCCTAAGTGATCCCTCTCTAAGGAATGTGAATTATATGAAGTGGTTATGGGTTAAGACTCACTGGGCATGGGGTTCATGACATACAAGGGGTTGTAGTGTCTCATTCATGGGTTCCTTTGTGGAGGGTGTGTGGCACCTTCATTTTCAATGCATTTCTTTCAAGCCCATTCTCTTGCCATTCTTTGTTTGTTTCATATTTTAAGGAATGAGTTGAAGGCCAATGTCCTAGCATGGTGTCTAGATAATGACAGTGTCAGTCACAAATACCTTGTGGAAATGAGAAGGTTGGCTCATGATGAGACCCCCTTTCTCTCAGTTGTGAAACTAAGAGCCACTGCCCTGGCTTGGTGGCCAGATGATGGTAATCTCATACTGCTAGATACCCATGATTATGATAGGTCGGCTCATGATGAGATCTCTTATCCTCCAACTAATCCCCTAAGAATTCTATCATTTATTCTTGTGGATCCCCCTTTTCTTATATAGAAGTGTTTCATTTCTTTCTCGGGCGATACCTAGGTGAATCATATGGAAGTTTTATACATATAATTTTATCTTTTTTATCCAAAATCAATCCCTCTGGTCCTTCATCCCTTTCTTCCCATAGAATGAGGGACAACCCCTTCTTGGGTCAGTACACCCTAAAGCCCCAAGAGATAAGGAAATGGGGGGTTTAAGTGATGGAAAGTGGTAAGTATGGTTGGTAATGGTATGATGGTTCTTCAAGGGAGTTCCTAGTAGAAAACCCATTCCCGAGGAAGACCACTTTAGGGAACAATGCCAACCACCATGGTGAAACAGGGAAAAAGGCATAATGTCCAAGCATATGTCATGAAATCTAAAGCAGTCCTTATACAACATACTCAAAATACCTCAAATATTTAAATGGAACTCATCATAATAACTAACTTGTACCTCATGGAGCAAGTCCCAGTGCCTCACAGAAGCCAGTTGGTGTGGTGGATGCCATATGAAAATCCTGACCTCTGTGGTGGTGAGAAGGGTCTCCATCCATGCAAGTGGATATTGTTGGTCATGTAGTCTCTCAGTGCTCCATATATACAACCTGAGGGCCTCGATACATAATCTCCTTAGTTATCCCACAAAATGGGGATAACAAAACCTAACACCCTAATGTGTTAGCACTTTAGATTTCAAGCCTTACCTCTTAGATCTTGCTACTCTCATCTCCAAACATATAGTGTTGTTGTTGTAAAAGACTCCATAGCCCTAAGGCACTAATCATTTAATTTCTTTTGTGGTGAAATTAATAAAAAAACTCTTTGTTTTCATTCTCTCAAGATATCTACTAACATAACTAACACTAACTAAAGATAATTCACTTGCAAACTTGCTTCTATTGAGAAAATTTTCTACAACCATCTGAATACGCTATCGTTTGTTGCATACATTGATCTAAAGGTGGCCTAACATACCCATAAATTGCATACAAAAATTGGGTGTTAATCTACTAAGTTTATTCTAAATTTCCATTGTCAATCATTGCATTTCTAAGACATATTTATTGTGGTTGCTGCAAAATTGTACTTGTTGTTATAAATTGTTGTATTGCTGCAATTTTGTACTGGTTATATCAATTTCACATTGTCTAGTGTCTTGTGAGGTTTTGATTTCATGTTTATACTTGGAAATAAATCATATATATGTTGTAAGTGTTTGTGTTTCAGGAATGTACTTATACGAACTTCATACATATTTTCCCCTTGACCTAGAATTTTTCTTAGGTGATCAAGAGAGGGGGAAGTAGGCTTGGCTATCAAACTTGCTACTTTTATCCCTTGAGGTCCCCAGGGAAGCCTCCCTTATGGTGAACCTCCTCCATCACTAAAATTAGGGGATTTCTTACTAAGGTGACAGTGGTAGGATTTCCTATAGTTTATCAAGATTTGGTGATCTTGTGTTGAGATTTGCACAATTACAAATCCTACGATAACATGGATCATCATCATTAGTATCACCCTATGCCCCTCCTCCAAACTTCATTTACCTTGATCCTCGAGGGACATTAGTCAACACCATGCAATATTTTTATGAAACTCCTTAATCCAAGTGTTAAAATAAGGTAGAACAAACTTAACATGCCTAATCATTGATTTTGCTTGAGTGAAAGGTGGATTTTAGTATTTAATAAGGTCATAAAAAAGGATTTCAACAATTAACACCACCCACATTGAGGTACATAGAGGGCTTGGTTCTCTTGAGTAAATATCAATCCCATACTTTCATACATGATAGAATCCAATGGAATCATTGCAGTCCTGCCAATCTTGAAAACTTGAAAACTGCTAAATCTGTTGAATTCTAAATGGCATATGAAATTCTACTTTTTGCAATCATATCATCTCTTGCAAAACCGTGCATTTGTAACACTGGTCTAGAGAATTTCTTCTAATCCTAAAACAACAATCTCAATTAACGAAAAAGGAGAGTCTAATTGATAAATAAAGAATGTCTCATTATTGATAAAGAGAGACTTGTTGCCAAGAAACAATGCCTCATTTATGGAATTTTTGAGCTTAAGTCACTTGTCTTTCCCTATGAATAATGAATAGAAATTATGGAAACTAACTTCTTGATGCTTTGAGTTCTCCATGTCTCTGGTTGAAGGGGTTTAGTCACTACATATTGAAATATCTAAGTTGAGGAAAAATTAGATTGATGTCCTTACCCAACCAGAGACTTTGAAGAATGAAACCATTTCACTGTAGAAATGTTTTCAAAAAAAAAATGATGAGCATAATTCTTTGTTCCATGTGGTCAAGAGGAGGGAGGAGGTTATTCCCATCATTGAACTTTCGGTACAACCTAAATTCAAGGAAGAGAAGGCTAGACAGACTAAAGAGCGTGATCTATGTGTCTATGGACTCCCTAGATCTGTTTATCCTTGCAATTGGCTAGAATTTATCATGCTATAGTGGAATTTAAGGATATTTCTATGGACAAACTTGGGTCACGTCTAAATTCTTCCTCATTATTCGCTTTAGGTTAGTCATAAAATTCCTTAAGGTCTTGAAGGATAAGTAGAAACTTGAGAGAGACACATGAGAGCTCGTTGCTCTTATCTTGAGTTATTATTCGGTTTTCACTTTAGATAGAACACAACATTTTGGAAAATTCCATAATACTAGTGGGGTATATTTTTTTATTGGAGATCATTTTAATTATTCATTGACACTATTCACTATTGATGAGTATTCTAGATACTTGTGCCTTCAAAATAAAATAAGATCTCCTTCCCAAGCTATATTTGTGATTGTCTAATACTTTTCCCCTACTTTTTTAGAATTTATCAATCATGTTGATGGGGATCCTTACCATTACCTTTATCATTATATCTCTCAAAACTATACCTTGTGGGATGTCAGTCTCTTAAGAAACTCCAATTCCCTTATTTGGACTCAACACGTCCCGATCCACAATATCATTAAATATGAATTACAACTTCATGAGTTAGACCTAGGAGATAATAGGCTTATTCGATGCTCAAATGACAATTTTTGTTCCTTTATCACATATGGAAGGCATCTATTTTCACAAGGTGAGTTAAGATACCTCTACATCTTGAATGGGATCTCTTTCTAGGTTCTTGAGGATTCCCTTGTTTCCCACATAAAGGGGGTGCTACTGTGGTTGATTATGCCTTCAATGTTTGATAAACATGAAATTTTCCACACAAGTTGAACACCTTAAGGCAACTGCTCGCACAAACATATAAAAGAGGATCACACCAATGTATTATGTGGTTAAAACCCTCAAAGAAGGAAACAATACATGGCCCCAACGAACACAATGACTTTAGGCAATATATTAATGAAAAATGAAAAGGCTTAGGATTATTTAAATCATCAACAATATATAATACATCATAAAATGACCATCATCAACAATTCTAGTTGCTAGAACATGCTTAGAATATTTTAAATCCTTGACTGCAACTTGGTCAGGTGGAAATTTTATTGTTTTACCTCACCTAAATGAGTGATTTGATACACTAATAGAAGGTTGTAGAAAATACTTGGAACACATAATACATCATTAAAATAGCCATCATCTAGTTGGACTATTCCAAACCCTACAACACTAAGAGATATATCATCACCAACATCGTTTTTTTGGCATTAAGAGAAAAAAAGATGTCTTTATCCTTAGCCATATAATAATATGCTCCAAAGTCAATAAACCACTCATTATAAGAAGAATTAGATGTTGCATTGAAGGGAAAACCAAAAGAAAAAAGTGCATGTCCATGAAAAGAAGAGTTGGAAGGACAAGAATCAAGACTTGTGTTGTTCTTCTTCATTGTTGCGTCTATGGGTTCCAACTTCTTGAAACATTTAGACTCTATATGACCATCTCACGCATAAAAGTTACAATGTCTTTGAGTCTTCTTTCCTTTTGATTTAGTTCATTTATCACCATTGGTAGTAGGAGTTTGTTGAGAGGGTTTTGGGACCCTTGTTTCATTTGTGGTTGCAACGTTATTGCTTCTTCAAATTCTTGGTTTTATCATTATGTTGTGCTACTAAGGCTTTGTTAGATGCACCTGTATTTTTATGACTCTAAGATGCAAGAGTTTTGAGAGGATTTTGGGGCTCTTGTTTTGTTTTTGGTTGCAAGGTTGTTGCTTCTTTGGATTCTTGGCTTTATCATTATGTTGTGCTACTAATGATTTGTTAGATGTACCTATAGTTTTGATCACTCCAAGATGCAAGATCTTATCTTGCTCGTAATCAAAGAATAACAAAACTTCAAAAGATAGAATTTTGTAAGTAGTCTTTTGACTAATAAAAGCTTCTCTAGTGGAGTGAAACTAGATAAAAAAAAAGAATAGGCAATGTCAATATTAGTAAGAATAGCATGTATATGTTCATAGACTATCTTCATTATTTTACAACATAGAATAAAGATTGTCCAAAATAGACCATTTTTCGATAAAATTTTAGGAAAAAATCTGATAGAAATTTGGGTGCCTAACATAGTTCCACAAGTCAAAATTCCAAGTGTATAGTTACTCCACATCCTTAGGGGTTTTGAGGGTCTCCGAAGTGAACTAAAACCTTGAAAAATCGTAAAATACCTTGTAACTATTGCATCTATGGATTTTTTGTTTCACCGGGTTCCAACAAAAAATGAGTTTTTCTAGGCCATTTTAGATAAACCATATACAATGTCTTATTTTACAATCTACAAGTAAAAGTTTAAACATTTTGGACTTAGATAGAAAATATTCAATGAAAAATTAAAAAAAAATTGGGATTTAAAGCAATCAATTGATTTTCAAGTTGGCGGACTCGAATTTTATTGTGTTTACCAAACATGGTTTCTAGCTTCTGCCATGCTACGTCTAGAGTCTCAATTCCTTAAATGTGAAACTGAAGATCACTGGAAATTGACATTCTGATTAATCCACATGCTTCATCATTTTTTTTATTCCATTTGGCTCTCTCTAATGCATCAAGAGGGGCAGTTTCAGTTTCCAAGGTAGCCTAATATAGTCTCCTACTTCGTAGTATATCCTATATATGAAATTTCTATAAGAAATAGTTTGAACCGTTAAGCAGGAGATTTCTTGGATTAGTCATAGTACAATATGCAAGTAAAATGGCTACAAAAGTAGAAACTAATCATCATATGGAAAACTCTCGAAGAAATAGGACTGAAAATGGACTTCAGATGTCAAAACTATGTCATTTTCATGAAAGACATATAAAGTAAACAAAGTGTCACATGGTAAGTGGAGGTTGATCAATGTGGAGATGGGTACACAATAAGGTTGTTGAATAAAAAAAATACCTTCATTCTCTAACTTTCTCTATAAGCTTATTTTTACAAATAAATTACTTTTATAATGTAAGTGATTCATTTTTATAAAATAAGTGAGAATCATTTTTACAATGAAGTTACTTTATAACTTAAAGTTGCATGCAACAAGTAACTTAAAAAAATATTAAATTACTTAATAAGTGATCTATTTTTATAATTCAAGTGAAATGCATTTTACAATAAAGTCATTCTATAATTTAAAGTTGCATGAACTTTTTCAAAAGATAACTTGATTCAAAAAACATCTTGAACTCAAGACCTCTAATTTATAAAGTAACTTTCAACCAAGTGAGTTATTACAATATATGTAGAAAATGTTAAAAAGGAGCAAGGGGGGTATTTTTTACCTCTTTTCCTTGAAGTGTGTGCTTACCCCCAAAAGCCTTGTTTTTCCTTGAAGAAAACCTTCAACATGGCCGCACAAAAAAAAAAAA
>CBVK0100451959.1:0-10309 GCA_900067695.1 Picea abies
TCCCATGTGGGACCCTCATACATGTCACCTTCCTATCAACTCGGACCCCCCTCGCTCATTACCACTTACCGCCTAATCCCCCCTCCAATTAAACCACCAAACCACTCATACATACCACCTTCGTGCTCCGACGTCACACTCCACTACCCACTACATGTCACACTCCACTACCGTGCTCTGCCTCCACCTCCACTACACTGCCTACATGTCTCACCCACGTTAGCAGACCACCTCAACAAGGACATGTGGCAGACCATGTCAGCAAGGACATGTGGAAGACCACATCAGCAAGGATGTGTGGAAAACCACATCAGCAAGTACACATGGCATAATCAAATGATGACAAGTGTCAAGAGGAAACTGGCTCATGCCATGTCAAAAAGTAACGTAAGAAAGCTACGTCACTCCAGGATATTTACTTCAGGATTTTCAACACCAAAAAATGTCAAAAGTCCTGAAGCCCCGAAGGACGAAGGTCCAAAGTCACTCTCAATCGTCCGATATGAATATCACTTTGGGTGCATTCTCAACTGTTGATCTAGTTCAGTGGAATGACATCGTAAGTGGAAGTGTTAACCGACAATAAGTGGTATCCATCACCTATTACTTATTCAATAGGTTCTGGAGAAGAATGAAGAAGCGATTAGCCTAAAGTCCTAAACATCGAAGACCCGAAGAAGACCCTGGTTGTTGATCGCCAGGAGGGGTACGTGTCAGAAGATTATGCATTCGAGTGAAAGAACTCTGGGAGAAATGAGTGCATAGGATTTGAAACTCCCGAAGCCCAAAGTGATGAAGTCACTCATGATCATTGATCGTGCAGGAGGGTACATGTCAAAAGATCATTGACTCTGGGTGAAAGAGTTCATGGAAAAGAGAAGTGTCGAAAAGTCGAAAAGGACGAAGTCCCGGAGTAGAGGATAGTCGTTGGATTAAAGAGGATAGATGTCATCAAATCTTCCATTTCGAAAGATATCCAATCAGAAGAAACGAGAAGATGATATTTGAAATCTTTAGATTCTAGAGACATGAAGGAGATCTCGACCGTTAATCCAAGAGGGGCACGTGTCAATAGATATTCCACTCTGAAAGATTAGCGTACAGAGGAAAGAAAGGTTTGAGATTTGAAACTCTCGGAGCCCGTATCATGAAGTAAATCACAGTCGTCAATTTAAGAAGGTTAGATCTGATCCGTCAGTTTAGGAGCACCGTCAAGATCATGAGATCGACGGTCCCGTCGCATTGTGAGGATTGAAGGTGAGCGAACTTTAAAAATTTGAAGGCGGGCCGCAATCGAAACCACGGTTTTGGAGAAAGGACACATGGAGGCTCGAGTTAAATTACGGGGTGAAACATAGTTTGTTTCAAACCACCTTTGGATGTGCCCGCAATCATGTGGTCACATTATTTCATTGCCCAAGGTCATATTGAAAGAAGGAGCTAGCACTCGCTAGACCAAGATCGCGATGTGCCTTTTGAATAGGCATATGGACATCGTTGATGGTCACGTGAAGGAAGGGGATTAGAAGCCAAAGAAGCCAAAAACGACTGACTGTAACTGGCAGAGAAGACGAAGAATTGTGACTGCCAGAGAAAACAAAGAATCTCAGGATAATGGCCGCTAGTGATAAACAGGTTCAGGATAACTGCCAGAGAAGCCAAATAATCTTTGAATAATGGCCATTGATGATGAACAGATACAACATAACCGTAAGGGAATATGAAGAGTTTGCATGATGATCAGGCAGAGGACTCGAGGTGAGAAAGACATGCAGAACAAAGAAGATAGTGTGTTTTTTTCGATAGTTATGCATCTGGGTAGAATGTGACTGAGTACAGGACCTGAAGTGGAGATCAGAGGTGCATTGTATAGCATGCATAGATAGCACAGAGTATAAAGGAAGAAGAGAAGTTGAACAGGGGAATGAAATTGCGCAGGAGGAGAAAGAGCAGAGTATAGAAGCGGAACAGAGTAATAGAAGCTGGAATAGGCAGAGGAGACATGGAGTTGTAACAGACCATATCAAAGACAGATAAAGTAGGTAAAGTTTTGTAAGATTCAATCAGTGGTAGGTGGTGCTAGGGAGGATTGCAGTCCTCTAAATTCTAGTTGGTGCTAGAAGATATTCTGGGTGTTGGTGCTTCCATCTAGTGGGTGCTAGAGAAACTTGGGAGTTGGTGCTTCCATCTAGTTGGTGCTAGAAAAATCTAAGAGTTGGTTCTCTCTACAAGTTGTAGCTTGCTATCATAGATTGTAGCCTCATATTTGAGTTGGATCTCAAAGACTGTGATTTACATGAAATTTGGAGCTTGATTGACATCATAATAACAAGAGGTTTTCATCCTTATGGGTTTCCTCATGAAAATCAGTGTCTCTGTGTATTTTGTGTGATTGATCAAATATTGTATATCTATGCATGTTAAGTTATCAACAACACATTAAATAATAATCTAGAAAGAATCAGAAAATAAAAGGAAAAGTTTCAATCTTATATATATAATTGATTCACCCCCCACCCTCTCAGTTATATTTCTAACAATTGGTATCAGAGCCGATGCCTTTGATCAAAGGTAGATCCATAAGCTTGAACATGACTAGTCATGATGGAAGTTCAACTAATATACCCCCTTTGTTTGATGGAACAAACTTTTCCTTCTGGAAAATAAGAATGAGAACACATTTAATGTCTTTTTGTGCTGATGTTTTGGATGTCATTGAAACGGAATATGTGAAGCATGTAGTCTTGGCCTCAAAAGATGATAAGCTAGAGTTTAGATTTAATGAAAAAGCAATGAATTCCATCTACAGTGGACTTGCTGAAGTCGAGTTTGTCAAAGTCATGCACTGTGACTCAGCAAACGTTATGTGGGACAAGATGATAAGTAGTTATGAAGGTAATGAAAAGGTGAAAGATGAAAACTTCAGACTCACAGACTGAAATTTGAGAAGTTAAAGATGGATGAAGATGAAACTATCAGTAAGTACTTCTTACGTATAGAATAACTTGTCAACACTATGAAATGCTTAGGTGAAATGATAGATGAATCTTTTCTAGTCCAAAAAATATTAAGATCTCTTCCTGATAGATTTAACTCAAAGGTCTCTTCTATAAAGGAAACAGCTAATGTCAAAACGTTGACACTAGATCAAATTATTGGAACCCTAACTTCTTATGAAATGAGAATCTCCAAAGGTAAATCCACTACAAGAGAGGCATCTTTTAAAATAGAGAAAAACACAGACTCTGATATAGATGAGATTGAAGCAAATTTTGTGAGAAGACTAAAGAAAGGATCAGGAAAATACAAAGGTAAACTTCCCTTCAAATGTTTCAACTGTGGTAAGATAGGTCATTTCGCATCTAAGTGTCCTCACAAAAGAAAGGATCAAACATATGACGATGAAGAGAATCACAAACACAAGAAGGTCTATAAAGAGAATAACTTTAAGAAGAAAAGCCTTTGTGTAAACAATGATGATGATCCCTCAGATGATGAAAGCAGTGAATCTTCTATTGAAGATAAAATAAATGATATCATGCTAATAGCTTTAGAAGATATAAAAAGTGAAGATACAGGAAGTGAGTTTGTTGATAGTGAAGCAGTAGTAGATCTTGAAGGAGAACTTGTCAGTGTCATGGAAGAGAATGATAGACTCAGAGAAAACAAAAGAAAAGAAAAATAGTTACTGCTTAGGTATGAGAAAACATGCAATAAATCATCTGAATAAATTGCTCTGTTGAAGGTTAATTTAGAAGAAGCTAAGAATATTGAATACATCCTCAAATAGCAATTTAAGGAAGCCGAAACAAAAGGTGAAAAATTGGAAGCTGAAGTAGTGACTGTCAGAAAATATCTAGAGAAATTCCAGGCCTTATATCATCAGAATATGTAAGTATTAAATCCTCATAAGGATTAACCTCCATTCAGAATCAACAAAGAAATTAAAATTTGAAAATTGGTTTGGGTTATGAAGAGGGACCAAGTAGTGGTCAGCCAAGCAACAAAAAATCCATCAAGCTTGTCAAATCTACAACCATTGACAACAATAAACCTGCAGAAACAAAGGAAGAGAATCAACCGCCAAGGAGGAGTGAAGGAAAAGATACCATAACTGAATATGTAGAACAAAGAAATAATACACCCTCTTCTCAAGGAAATCATCAGCATGGAAGAAATTGACTTGCTCAAAGAAAACCATTTTCCAGGTACAAAGATTTTTTCTATGGATATTGTTTTTACTGCTCTAACTTTGGCCACAAAGCTGTAAATTGTTCTTTAAGATTTAGACATGAGTGTTATAACCCTAAATTGCACTAGACATGCATACCTGGCATCAAGCCATCTTACTTTCTATTTTTTCCAAGCCATCATTGAACAACTCTTCTGAAAAAACCATTTCTTTGAAGATGTACACCCCCTGCATCACTACTGCCTGCGTACACATGCTTGTTGCACCACTACAACCTGCATACACTCACAAAAGGAGAAGGTAGTAAAGGAATTCATTCTTATAGAATTCCAGTAGGTTCTACACTGTTCTCTTTGTTCAATACATTTGGTAACAACACTTTCTCATCAGTTGTCGTCTCGGTTGGAGGAAACCCTGGTTATGGACAACAAAATCCTATGCAGGGTACGATTCCTGCACAGGGGGAAAAATCAAGAATTCCTTCCTCACAAGGAATTTGAAATCTATGGCAAGGATTAGTTCCCTCATTAGGGATGTCAACCAAGGGCAACCCCTTCCATAGCCAATGGAACCCCGAGAAAGGCTCAGGATCTATGCTCGTCGGATTGAAAGGGGGCAACCTTTCCAAAAATCCTTGGAATGAAATGAAAGCCCAACCTTTTACGTCCTATTAGGGGAGTCAACCGATGATGTCTCAACAAGAGCAGAATCCATACGTTGATCATGGCCATGGTTATTACCAAAACCCTGGCTAACAACCTAACTTTTCCTGGCAACCTGGTGCCAGCCAAACTCCGGGCTCCTTTTTCCCTGGTTATAATCAACAACCCAAATTACCGTTTCTGAAAACTTTTCACTTGCCATACTTGACAAGGTTATTAAAATACCCCATCTGTCACAATTCACGTTGGCCTCCCATGCCAACCAAGTTTCCTTTGGACATTGCAAAGTTCGAAGCTAAGCCTAATGAATATCCATGCGATCATGGGACTACCTTCCATTTATGGTGCTCATCCAACTGTTTGAGAGATGACTCTGTCCAGTTGCATTTGTTTCAATGCACTCTCATCGGGAGTGTTGCGAAATGGTACATCGAGCTTGACTGCTCAAGATAATCTTCCTTTGGTGAATTGGAAATGGCTTTCTTAAACCATTTTCAATTACCTGTGAGATACAACGTCGGCACCGAGTTGTTGGACAACTTTGAGCTGACAACGGTGGACCATATCTCTGATCACATCCGAGAAGGGAGACGTCGGAAGAGTTTGATAAAAGTACCAGTCCCACCAAAATTCTAGCTTGAGTGGTTCCTTAAGTATTTGGTACCACAGTTATCTAAAGACATTGCAACGTCGGGGGTCTTTTCAAAAGAAGAAGCGATAATGAGAGCTCAACAGCTAGAGCTGATTTACTCTCAGTCTAGTTTACTTTATGAAGTTTTTCCAGATGCACCGTGGTCGATACTTGACAAGACCAGATAGATATATGGACCACATACTAATGGTATTGTTGGTTCAGTGCAAACAAATCACACTGATCAATTGTTGAATCAATTGTAGTAATTGTCAATACAGTAGACAATGTCCAGCCAGACCACTGGTTCGGCTGCTCCCTCTACTCAAAAATTGGATGTACACAGTGTGCAATCGATAAACCCGAAGTCCACCCAACAACCTAACGGAAAGAAGAAACAACAAAAGAAGGGTAAGGGGGATAAGAAATCTACCAATACTGCTGGCGGGGGCAACACAAAAAAAAAGAAGTCTAAGTATCTGTGTAATCTTTGCACAAAATACCATCCGACTCACCAGTGCCCTCAACTTGCGGAGGCCCAGAAGTTATTGGCACAGCAACAGCCTGCCATGTTAATGAACCCATTTCCACATCGACAAAATTTAACTCAAGCCTCTTCGAGCGTGGAAGGGGGCAGTCAGGTACCCCCTCCATCTTCGAGTAATCCTTCATCCGTGAATGTGTACATGATGAAAGGTAGGGCTGATATAGCAACTAGGACACACGACTATGGAATTCCAAACACCTCTGAGAAGGGTAAAGAAGCCGAAAACCCACCTCTTCCTCTACAAATTGAGAAGTCGTTGGGAGAAACAATGACACACATCCCAAAAGGTGCATTCAAGAAAGCTTCCCACAATCCAAATGCAAGGGCTACCCAAAACTACTCTGTGGTGTAGGATTTGTCTCAAACCCCTTGTGCAATGTCTGCTTTGGAAGTCCTCCAAAGATTCCCTTCCCAGAGAAAGGCTCTGTTAGCTTCCTTAGGATCTACTGAGACTTGTAATCTAGTCACGATCATGCTTGATACAACCAACTCAAAACCTTGTCTCCTTTACCATGTGGCATTTCAGATAATAGTGGCTTACACCATGAAAACTTTTACTCGGAACATTTTCCGCATGGTGGTTGATGAGGGAGACTCGACATGCATGATGTCATTGGCATGTTGGAAGGCCATTGGCCAACCTGTTTTGTCTCCGTCACCTACTCTTCTTACCACTTTCAAAGTTCATTCGTTCCAACCACATGGACTCATCCCCTCTTTCCCTGTGCAGTTAGGGGGAAAGATCATGTGCGTCGAGGTTGAAGTGGTCGATGCATCTCTCAAATACAATATCTTGTTAGGAAGGAATTTCACCTATGTTATGCAAGAAGTGGTCGTAACAGATTTTTGGGTCTTGTTGTTTCCACACGAGGGTCGGATCATGTCCATTGATCAATTATCCTTCTCCCATCCTGACCCTTCATCAGGGGTATCCACGATCCCGATGATTGATAATCCTCAACCCAGCATCATCAACAAAGGGGTTGGTTTGTGCCCACCTTTTATGGGTAATTTTGATTACCCACCTCCAATTGGCAATGTCCAATACATATCGGTTGTCCCCAACCAACCTAGGGATGAAATCTTTCAAATCTCGTCATTTCGCATGACTTACTTTAATGATATGTGGACTCTTCCTTCCTCATCATCTATGATGGAAGGGATGGGGAACCATGGCATGGCCATGCCTTTGTCCACAGTAGAAGTTGGGTACTCTATAGTCCAGTAAGCTTCCACCAACCCCGATCTGACCCCCACACAGGAGGTAGATCTAGTTCTCAGGCCTATTTGGGCTCAAGGTTCCCTCACCAATATTGATTCTTTAGACTTACTCTTTCCCTTAGACGAGGTGATTATTGAGGCAATGACTAGTCTGGATAGACCCTGGTATGATATCCATCACAGATCTTATTTCCTCCTAGAGTTAAGAAGAATTGAAGCAGGTGAATTCACTCTGACTATGACTGGAGATAGGGCTTTTCCTATCAATCCTTTGGCTATGCACATTGTTTACACTGAAGGAAATATGGAAACAAACGCTAAAATGATACCTATTGATATCTCCATAACCCATGGTGTCGTGGAGAATGTCTTCGTCGGAGCAGATTTCTCTCCCGAGGAGATTCAAATCTACAAGGATTTATTTAAAGAATTTTGTGACATGTTTCCTGGTCTTATGAGGAAATGCCGGGAATAGATCCAAGAATTTTCGAACATGAAATCATGACATATCCTGACACTAATCCAATCTGGCAGAAGCTTCATTTGGTTAATCCTAAGAAAGCAATAGCTATTAAGGCTAATGTAGAGAAACTACTCAAAGTTGGTTTCATCTACCCCATCCAATTGACTCAATGGGTGTCAAATCCCATGCCAGTCAACAAAAAATAGGGTACGATTCATGTAGGTATGAACTTCCGTGATTTGAACAAGGCCTGTCCAAAGGATCATTTCTCCATGCCATTGATTGACCAGATAGTCGATGAATGTGCAAGTTGTGAGGCCTTTTCTTTCATGGATGGTTTTTTGGGATACAATCAGATACACATCAAACCCAAATACCAACACAAAACCGCTTTCATTTTTCCGTGGGGTACATTCACTTATCGGAAGATGCCTTTTGGTATGAAAAATGTTGGAGATACTTTTCAGTGGGCCATGTCTTTTTCTTTCTACGATATCAAACACATAGTCGAGGCTTATCTTGATGATTTAGCATCACGATATCGTAAGAGAGTTGATCATCCCACACACCTCTGAATCATCTTTGAGCAATGTCTCTACTACCATATTCGCTTGAATCCAAACAAGTGTAGTTTTTGCGTAACATCGACTTGTCTGCTAGGTTTCATAGTTTCAACAACATGGATCATGGTTGATCCTCTAAAAGTTGAGGTGATAGTTCAGGTGTTTCTCCCGTGCATAGTCCCTCAGCTTCAGAGTTTACATGGAAAAGAAACCTTTTTACGATGTTTCATCGCAAACTATGCCGAGATCACAAAGGGTTTCATGCGTTTACTAAAGAAGGACGTTCCTTTTCATTGGGATGAAGTCGCTCAACGCTCTTTTAAAGCATTGAAACGTGCCCTCACGTCTTCCCCTCTGCGTCGTCTACCCAATTATAATAAAGATTTCTTATTGTACTTGGCCGCTACGGAGTCGACCATCGGTATGGTCTTGGTTTAGGAGGACGATTTTCTCTTAGAATGCGTGATTTATTACCTGAATAGAGGCCTGGTTGGACCAAAACTCAATTATTCCCACATTGAAAAACTTGCATTGGAATAAGTTCATGATGTCCAACGGTTCTGTCATTACATCTTGTTTCGCAAGACCACTGTTATTGTCATTGTGAATATGTTTCAATACGTGTTGACACGACGTGTAATCGGCGGAAAGATCAGTATATGGATAGTTATCATCCAGGAATTTGACTTGGATTTTGTTTCAGAGAAATCCAAAAAGTCGTTGGTCTTCGCGGAACTCATCTCGGAACTTCCGGTTGAATCAGGTGATGTTATACCTGAGGAGTCACCTATCAAAGGAGACATGTTTTTTATCACATCTTCGGACCCCTGGTATGCAGATATACTAGTCTATCTCCATAATTTGAAGTGCCCCACCTCTTCTTCTCATGATGAGCATCATCGTATACGCCATCAGGCCAAGAACTATATCATACTCAAGGACACTCTGTATCGTCGAGGTGTAGAGTACATCCTTTATCAATGTCTCACTCATGAAGAAGAGAAAATCATGCTTAACGATTGCACACTGGAGCATGTTGTGGTCATCTGTCTGGGTTGGAAACAACCCAAAATATTCTATGAGCCAGTTACTTTTGGCCAACATTAATCAAAGATTGTGTTGAATAGGTCAAGAAGTGCCACCCGTGTCAGATCTTCTCTCGGAATATGAGGGCACACCCCGCTCCCATGTTTCCCATCATCATAGTTGGTCCCTTCACCAAGTGGGGGATTGATTACGCTACATGCAACCCCCCTTCATCAAGGGGGCACCGTCATATCATCGTATCATTATACTACTTCACGAAGTGAGTTGAGGCTATGCCAACATTTAAAGATGATGGCAAGACAACAACTCTCTTTTTGCTTAACCAGATAATAACAAGGTTCGGTGTACCGAGAGAGATTGTCACTGACCATGGAAGTCACTTTTAGAATAAAATGATGTCCAAGTTAATGTCAAAGCTTGGTTTGAGGAAAGAACATTAGTCACCCTACTACCCACAAGTGAATGGTCAAGTGGAAGTTGTGAATAAGTCCCTTAAGACTATTCTACAGTGAACAATCAATTCGGCCAAGTCAAATTGGAATTTGATGTTGTACTTAGAATTATGGGCATACCGAACATCTGTTAATACTGCAACCAGTTTCTCCCCTTTTCAACTCGTTTACGGGTTGGAAGCAGTCTTGCCTATAGAGTGCTAGATTCCATCTCTAAAGTTGGAAGTACAGTTATTTCCAGACACTTCACCACTTGAAGAGTGTTTATTATATCTTGAGAAATGTTGAGATGCAGCCTTGGCTAACAAGGCTCACAAACAAAAATTCAAGTGTCATTATGATCGGTTTGTTCGTCCTCGGATTTTCTCTGAAGGTGACCTTGTCCTAGTCTATGACCAAGAAAAGGATCCCCTGGGGGCAGGTAAGTTCAAACCCATGTGGTTTAGACCTTTCATCGTGAAAGAGGTTCTAAAGAAGGGCGCTTAACGTTTGGTAGACTTTTAGGGAAGTGAGATCGGAAGAGCGGTTCAG
>CBVK0100451963.1:0-15768 GCA_900067695.1 Picea abies
AAACCTAACCTATATGCTCAAGTCGATCATTGGAAAAAATTTCCACAGACCGTCGAAAATTACTCAAAACTCAAAAAAAACTGTCCCAATACCCATTCAAATCCCTCCTATGCAACTCCTGAATCACTCTAAAGGTTTTTGGTATAAAGAAAATGATAAGGGAGGCAAAAAAAATGACAAAAAGAGGCCAAAAAGTCTATAAATAGAAGTTGATAGCTCATTTTCACCATTGTTGATTTGGAAATTGACTTTGGAGCCAAAAGACACCCTTTGTCAAAAGTGGTGATTCTAGGAGCTACAGTGGACAAAACAAACTTCTTTCCAGACCAATTAAGTACAAACTCTCTTATCTTGCATTTTATGTCTTTATTTTTTCATTGGGTTTCATTTTTTAGGGGGGTGTCGACCTTTAAAAGTTCATCCATAGGTCCACGCGGGTTGTCTCAGGACAGGCCACATGTACATTCGGGCAGAGTAAACTCTGTCCACGTGTACACGTGAATTTCACTATTATAGCACATGTGGACCCCCTTATTGAATGAAAAAGGCTTCAAAAGAAAGGGTTAACCCTTCTGAACCTTTGTGTTTTGTAGGATGTATGTCCACTGGAGAGAAAGAGAGCATGAAGAGGTTAGTGATTTTTTCGGGGAAGACCCCAATGCTGTGGCTACTTTGATGCAATGTGGGTTACTCAAGTTTTTCCTATGTCCTTTTATGTGGGCACAACCTAGGCTACTTAATGCCTTGGTTGACTACTCGCATCCGGATGCAGAGGCATTCATGTTAGAGGGGCAGTCACTGGTGCCCACGGTCGAGGACATTTACTTTTTGACTGGCCTCTCTAGGAGAGGGGAACCAGTCAACTTCTGGACTTTTCCTTCGAGGCCGCATAACATAGTGGAATTGATAGGTATATACTATGAAGATGATACAGACCACTCGAGCATGCAGGTGCCCATAAGCAAGACCACTGACTTATCGCTACAGATAATAATATTGCTTATTGGGTGAATTATTGGTTTTGCAGCTCTACATCAGGCATCCCATGCACAGATGAACTGTGCAGTCCAGTGCTTAAATGCACAAGTTTTTTATTGGAGTACCACATTGCTTGAGTGTATGAAAAGGCAGTTGACATATTGTCATTTCTGGACACATAGGAACTTTGGGTTCAGGACCATTCTATGTTCGTTCTTTTTTGAGAGAGTTCTGAGTTTTAGTCCTTGAGTAGTGGTACAAGGACATTAGGCCTCTCTTCCTACTGTGTGTAGATGGGCAGTATTACTGCCGCGACAGGGTGGCAGAAGGACCAATGAGTCCTTCGATGATGACTTATTCGCATGGTTGTCGTGACAAATCCCGGTTATAAAGGATTACCCCTATGCCGAGATTGATTTCTCAAGAGACCCTGAGATACCAGTACCTCCTGGTGAGGAGCGAGGGGAGATGGGTATGTCTCCACCTTTGTATTTTTTTTGTGTTTTAAACATATGTAATTTTTATGTTGTTTTGTTATATATATCATTTTTGTTTTGTTATGCCAGAGTATTTGACGGATATGTGTTCATTGTGTGCAGATGTGGGACCAGTGTGACCCACTGACTATGTGAGGAACATGCGTCATCCTCGGCCAGGGGCCGTACCTTCCACCGCAGGGGGACTAGTAGTAGAAGGAGATATTCCAGCTGGGGAGTCTAAGAGGGTATTGAGATGAATCGAGTGTAACTTTACTGCGCTTACTTGCATGGTCCCGATGGAAGAGATTGAGGACCTACCACCATCTATGCAACCTCATGTAGTGGGGGAACCACAGACTTGGGTCTGGTTGTTTCAACGTTTAGCCAACATTGTGGATCAATATAATAGGGCCCACGGGCCCTGAATTTAGCTAGACATTTTGACATGCCACGAGCACTACTTCTATATATTTTTTGAGGGTATAAGCCCTGTGACTCGTTATTGGTCCTATTTTTGAGGCGCTTGCATCCATCGGTGTACTCTAGTTACTTTATGATATTATATATGGTTTTTTTTTGGTCTTTTGTGTCTTATGGATCATGTGTGCAAAAAAAATGTATTTAAATGTTTATGTGAATGTTCTTTCATATGTGTGCAAGATGCCAATCTAAAATTTGATTAGCTAGAGTATCTGTAACTTGGTTTAATCTCATAGGAACATGAAAATATGTAATATAATCAAAGTTTCGTTCTAAGAGACGTACCCTAAGGAATCGTTGGTGTAAAGTTGGATCATGAACCCGGTATACTCTGTTTAACTTAGACACAACCAGTTGAGTGTCGAGATAGACCTGGAGATGAGAGATACCCAATGAAAAAGCGTCACGAAGCAACTCAATAACTGCACTATACTCGGAGACATTATTTGTGGTGTCACCTAAGCATATACCTCCGGAAGATAATAACTGGCCTTGAGGTGTAAAGATTACCCAAGTTGCAGAGGCAAGCCTCTGAGTGTGTTGACTAGCACCGTCTGCATACCCAACGAACACCTAGAAATCACTTGACATCTGCCACAGTGATGAAATATAACATCAACGACACGTTCATAACACCAAAAGAAAATAAAAAGTAATAGTACAAAGACTATACATATGTTACAAAAATTTACCCACAGTGACCTGCCTATGAGTAATACTTCTTGAGGTAGAGCCCATTTCTAGGCTCCGCCAAAGAATTCCCTTCAAAATCAACAAGACAATAAGCGCCCTTTTTTAAAACCTCTTTTATGATGAAAGGTCTGAACCACATGGGTTTGAATTTTCCTGCCCCCAGGGGGTCCTTATCTTGGTCATAAACCAGGACAAGGTCGCCTTAAGAGAAAATCCGCGGATGAACGGACCTATCATACTGACACTTGACCTTATGTTTGTGAGCCTCATTGGCTAGGGCCGCATCACGACGCTGCTCAAGGTATACTAACTGTTCTTCAAGTGGAGAAGTGTCTGGCAGTAATTGTACTGCCAATTTTAGAGATGGGATGTGACATTCAATGGGAAAGACTGCCTCCATCCCGTAAACAAGTTGAAAAGGTGAGAAATCGGTTGCAGTCTTAATAGATTTTTGGTAAGCCCATAATGTCGAGCATAACATCAAATGCCAATTTGACTTGGTTGAGTTGATAGTTCGTTGTAGAATGGTCTTAAGAGTTTTGTTTACAACTTCCACCTGCCCATTTTCTTGGGGCTAGTAGGGTGATGAATGTTCTTGCCGCAACCCAAGCTTTGATGTTAACTCAGTCATCATCTGGTTCTGAAAGTGACTGCGGTCAGTGACAATCTCCCTCGAGACGTCGAACCTTGCTATTATTTGATTGAATAAAAAGAGAGCTGCAGTCTCTCCATCATCTTTAAACGTTGGCATAACTTCGACCCACTTTGTGAAGTAGTCTACAACTATGATGATATAGCGGTGCCCCCTTGCTGAAGGAGGGTTGCATGTAGTGTAATCAATCCCCCACTTAGTGAAGGGACCAACTGTGATGACGGGAAACATGGGAGCGGGATGTGCCCTCATCTTTCAAGAGAAGATTTGTCATGGGTGGCACTTCTTGACCGATTCGACACAATCTTTGATGAGTGTCAGCCAGAAGTAACCTACGCGTAGAATATTTTGGGTTGTTGCCAACCCAGACAAGTGACCGCCACAAGCTCCAGTATGAAAATCATTAAGCATGATAACCGCTTCTTCGTGAGTGAGACATCGGCGTAGGATGTAGTCTACACCTCTCCGATACAATGTATCATCGAGTATGAGATAATTCTTATCTTGATGGCATATGCGTCGACGCTCATCACGAGAAGCAGTAGTGGGTCACTTCAAAGTCTAGAGATAGATATGTATATCTCCGTACCAGCGATCTAAAGAAGTGATAAAAAACATATCTCCTCTAATAGGCGACTCTTTGGGCACAAGATCACCTGACTCAACCGGAAGTTCCGAAATAAGTTCTGCGAAGACCAGTGACTTTTTGGACTTCGTTGAAACGAAATCCAAGTCAAAATCCTGGAGGATGACTATCCATCTACTGATTTTTCTGCCTATTACCCATCGTGTCAACATGTATTGAAATGGATTTAGGACAACAATGACGGTGGTCTTGCGAAACAGAACATAATGACAGAATCGTTGAACAACATGGACTTCTGCCAACGCAAGTTTTTTGATATGAGAATAATTGAGTTCCAGTCCTATGAGGCCTCAACTCAGGTAATAGATGACATATTCGGCTAACAAATCATCTTCTTGAACTAAGACCATGCCAATGGTTGACTCTGTTGCAACCAGATATAATAAGAAATATTTGTTATAGTTAGGTGGTCAGAGCAGAGGGGCAGTTGTGAGTGCATGTTTCAATGTGGTGAAAGAGCGTTGAGCGGCATCATCCCAAAAAAAGGGAACATCTTTTTTAAGTAAGTGCATAAATCCCTTGGTGATCTCGGTGTAGTTAGCGATAAAGCATCTTAGAAAATTTGCCTTGCTCTGTAGACTCTGAAGTTGAAGAATTGTGCGTGGGGGGGGAAACTGAATTATTGCCTCAACCTTGAGAGTATCGACCATGATCCCTGTTGTTGACACTAAGAAACCTAACAATCGTCCTGACGTTATGCAGAAACTGCACTTGTTTGGATTCAAGTGAATCCGAAAGTAGCGACAATGTTCGAAGATAAGTCAGAGGTGTGTGGGATGATTTGTTATCTTTCGAGATAGAGATGCTAAATAATCTAAATAGGCCTCGAATATATGCTTGAGGTCATGGAAATCAAAAGACATGGCCCGCTGAAAGGTGGCTCCAACATTTTTGAGACCGAAATGCATCTTACGATACGCGAATGTACCCCATGGACAGATGAATGTCGTTTTGTGTTGGTCTTCGGGTTTGATTTGTATTTGATTATATCCTGAAAAACCATCCATGAAAGAAAAGGCTTCACAACCTGCACATTCATCAATGATCTAGTCAATGAAAGGTGTGGGGAAATTATCTTTAGGATAGGCCTTGTTCAAATCACGGAATTCTGTACATACAAAAATTGTGCCTTGTTTTTTATTGACCGGAACAGGGTTTGACACCCATTGGGTCAAATGGATAGGATAGATAAAACCAGCTTTTAGCAATTTCTCAACCTCAACCTTAATGGCTGCTTCTTTCTTGGGGTTAATTGGATGAAGTTTCTACCAGATAGGCTTGGCATCTGGATATGTTGTGATTTCATGTTCAACTATTTTTGGATCGATGCCTGGCATTTCCTCGTAAGACCAGGCAAAAACGTCGTAGAATTCTTTAAAAAGATCTGTGTAGATTTCAATCTCTTCAGGGGAGAAGTTTCCATATTACCCTCAACATAAACCTCATGTGTAGTTAAGGGATTAATAGGACAAGACCGATCTTCTGCCATATTCATGGTGAATTCTCCCACTTCAATTTGGCTTAACTCTGGGAGGAAGTATGATCTGTGATGAAGATCTTCCCAGGGTTTATCCAGACTAGTCATTGCTTCAATTATTGCTTCATCAGAGGGCAAGACTAAGTCTAATGAATCGGTGCGAGCGAGAGAAACCTGAGCCCAAATAGGCTCTAGAAGTGGATCGAACTCTTGTGTAGGAGTTGGATCAGTGTGGGCTGAAGTTTGTTGGACTAAAGAGTACACTACTTCAGCTGCAGAAAAGGGCATCGACATGCCCGGGTGCCCTGTCCCATCCATCGTGGTCGATGGGGAAGGAAGTATCCATGGATCATCGAAGTAAGTCGTGCAGAACGACGAAACTTGAAAAACATCAACCTTATGGTGATTGGATATAAAATTGATATCGCCTTGAGGGGGCGGGTAATCAAAGGTACCCATCAAAGATGGGCACAAACCAACCCCTACGTTGATGACACCTGGTTGAGGATTATCAATCATTGGGACCGTGGATGCCCCTAATGTAGGGTCAGGTCTAGAGAAAGACAATTGATCGATGGTCACTATCCGACCCTCGTGTGGAAACAACAAGACCCGAAAAACTGTAGCAACCACAACTTGCATGTCATAAGTCTAACTCCTTCCTAACAAGAGGTTATAGTTGAGGGGAGCATCGACTACCTCTACTTCGACACACACAGTCTTCCCTCCTAACTGCATGGGGAAAGAAGGAATGATACCATGTGGTCAGAATGAATGACCGTCGAAAGCAGTGAGGAGAGTAGGTGACAGAGACAAAACGGGCTGGCCAACGACCTTCCAACATGCCAATGACATAACGCATGTCGAGGCACCCTCATCAACCACCGTGTGGAAGATATTCTGAGTAAAATTTTTCATGGGATAAGCCACTACTATCTGAAATGCTACGTGGTAAGGCAGATGAGGTTTTAAGTCAGTTGTATCCAGCATGATTGTACCTGGATTACAAGTCTCGGTAGATCCTAAAGCGGTTAAAAAGGATTTCCTCTGGGAAGGGTAGCTTTGGAGGACCTCCAAAGCAGACATCGCATAAGGGGTTTGTGATAAATCTTCCACCACAGAGTAGTTCTGGGCAGCCCTTGCGTTTGGGTTATGAGAATATTTTTTGAATGTGCCTTTGGGAATGCGTGTCATTATTTCACCCAACGTCTTCTCAATCTATAGAGGAAGATATGGGAGTTCAACTTCTTTACCCTTCTCAAAAGTGCTTGGTTTACTATAGTCATGCGCTCTAGTCGATATAAAAGCATCACCCTTCACTATATATACGTTCGCGGATGCGGGGTTATTTGTAGGCAAAGAGGGTTCTTGGCTGCCCCATTTCTTTCTTGCAGAGGCTTGGGTTAGATTTTTCCCATGTTGAAATGGATTGGTCAACACAATAGATTGTTGCTACGTTACAAACTTTTGGGCTTCTGCAAGCCGAGGACATAGATGGGTCGGGTGGTCTTCCTCGCACAACTTGCATGGATACCTCGCCTTCCTTTTCTCAGTGTTGTCCCTGCCATCGTTATCGGTAGGTTTTTTATCCCCCTTACCCTTCTTTCGTTGTTTTTTCTTTCCTTCAGGCTGCTGGGTGCCTTTGGGTTAGTCGATTGCATTGTGTGTACCTCCAACGTTTTGGTAGGGGGAGCAACCAAAGTAGTAGTTTGGTTGGCCACTGTGTGTTGTATAGATAACTGTTGCAACTGCTTCGTCAATTGCTCAATGGGATTTGTTTGTGTTGAACCAAAAATACCATCGGCATGTGGTCCATCTCTCTATTTAGTTTTATCAAGTATTGAGTGTGGCACATCTAGAAAGATGTTGTATAATAAACCAGACTGAGAATAGATGAGCTCAATTTGTTGAGCTCTCATGATGGTGTCTTCTTCAGAGAGTACTCTAGACATCGCGATGTCTTTGGATAACTGCGGGACCAAAGACTTAAGGAACCACTCAAGAAGGAATGCTGGTGGGACTGGCACCTTAATTAAACTCTTTCAACGTCTCCATTCTTGGATGTGATCAGAGATATGGTCCAGTGTTGTCTGTTCGAAATTGGCGAGAAGCTCTGTGCCAGTGTCGTATCTCACAGGTAACTGGAAATGGTTTAGGAAAACCATCGCCAGTTTTCCGAAGGAAGAGTATCTTGAGCGATCGAGCTCAATGTACCATTTCGCGGCACTCCCAATGAGAGTACGTTGAAACAATCGCAACTATACATATTCGTCTTTCAACGAGTTAGATGAGCACCAAAGATGGAAGGTAGTCACATGATCTTCTGGATCTTCGTTAGGCTTGGCTTCGAACTTTGGGATGTCGGAAGGAAACTTCGTCGGCAAAGGAGGCCAACACGGATCATGACAAATAGGGTCATTCAACAACCTTGTCAAATCTGGCAAGTGCAAAGTCGCTAGGAAGGGTAGTTTGGGTTGTTGGTTATAACCTGGGAAAAAGGGGCCTGGAGTTTGACTGGCACTAGGTTGCCAGGAAAAGTTCGGCTACTGGCTTGGATTCTGGTAGAAACCATGGCCCTGGCCAGCGTATGGATTTTGCGTATGTGGAGACATCATCGACTGATTTCCAAAATAGGACATAGATGGTTGGGCATGCATTACATTCTAAGGACTTTTGGAAAGGTTTCCCCATGTCGGTCTCATGGGGATAGGCATAGTAGTTTGTCCGAGGTTCCATTGATTGTGGAAAGAATTACCCTAGATCGACATTCCAGACGAGGGAACGGTTCCTTGCCAAGAATTCGAAGGCCCTAATGCGGAAGAAGTTCCTAGGTTTGCCCCTTGTGCAGGAATAGTACCCTTCATAGGAATAGGTTGTCCAAAACTGGGATTGCCCCCAGTCGGGAAGGTGGCTGACAAGAAGGCGTTGTTACCAAACATTTTGATCAAAGAAAACAATGTCAAACCTACCGACATATTATGCGAAGGTTGTCCTTGACTCCCCGCTCCAAATAAACTATGGTGTGTAGGTTGCCCAGTGGATTGTTGATGCGAGACACCAAGTGAAGGGGATGAAGGAGGTATATGACCTCCTCCGTAAGGGAAAGAATTAAAAGGAGCAAGAGTGGCCCCCATGTGACCTTGCAGAGGAGCGCTAGAGCTCCCTACCCCCAGACCTGAAGTCTATAAAGTGGAGTAGGAAAGTACAGGACTTGTACCCGAACTAGGCATCTCGTATGAAAACGGAGGGCCTGCCACACTTGGTGTGAAAGGGGTTGTGGCCACCACCAAAGACGGGATCGAACCACTGTGTGATGTAGAGGCGATCGAGACCATGGTGGCTCAGACCAGTGATGGTGGGTTAGGAGGTGAAAACTCTCTGGTGGTGATGACCATAGTGGGAATTGAAGAATTCCTAGAAGGAGTAACAACATATGTTTCCATTGATGCATGCAACACTGTCTGGTATACGTAAGGATGAATCAGTACGATGATGGGTGCCGAAATATCAGTGGTGGAGGTTTCAATCAGACCAAAATCTTGCGCTCCAAGGTCTAAAATGGTTGATTCCTATGGATGTTGGTCGGGCATAATTTCTTGTGACCCGGTCGCTTCAAAAGACCCTTGTTGGTCTAGCTTTCTCCTTAGTGGTGGCGGGGGTGGCTCCAGTGTAACCAGTTGTAGGCCAAGAAGCCTTCGTGACCGAAAGAGCTTGTGATCCTCCACTATGTGAGAAGATCAAAGACACACTAGGGTAGTGTTCGTGTCGGAAGTCACTCCTAGATTGCTTGCAGGAGCAGAGCCCGATGCCCATCCATTTTATGTCACGATAGTTTTGAATGGGTGATCGAATGGATAAAGACTCAAGAAGGTACAACTTTAACTCAGGAAACTGGGCCTGGTATGTAGATAGCAAGGGAGGTCTTGATTCAACTTTTGTCAGTAAATGATTAAAGGGTGGTAGATGGAAGACTTGTGGGAAGGGTGAGAAAGACTGCTTTGGGCAACAGGCCTTCGGAAGCTTGAGGAAGAAGAACTCAAAAGCCAAGATCCTCTTGGTCCAAAGTTTCAAGGAGCTGAGAGGTGACTCAACTGGATCCTCCAATTCCAATTCGTTCAGCGCTAAGAAAATCACAGGAACCGATTAGAAACAATGCAACTGTTACAGTGATCCAACCTACATCATCCTATAACAGCTACAACTCGACTGGATCCTCCAATTCCGAGTTGTTCTAACACAGTATACAAAGATATGAAAGAGAAACTGACATCCATAAAGTAATAAATCTCAAATGCCTTATACATTAACCAGAGCAACCAGCGCTTCATCAAAACTTATATAACGGGAGCCTAGCTCAACCATCGACCCTTACAAAAATGGAGAAAATGCCTACATATACTCCAAAACAACAACAACAACAAAAACAAGACGCTGCATTAAAATATTGCGTCTGCATGTCTTCTGACAATTTGCCCATGCAGACTCAGGATGATCGTGCGCCTATGAACGACGCTACCTTAACTTCGTATGGCCTTTGCAGGGGAGGTAGCCGAAACATTAAAGGTCAAAATGGCGTGTGTAGAATTCTCTATCTAATCGAGGACTTCAGCATGGCTTCTTTGTATAATCAGTACACAGAACTCCTTCGAACAAACCACTTGTTAGACCCTCCATATCTCATATTCAATGAATGAAAGGAGGTTTCAACCATCCTTTCTTGCCTTCATTTACTCCAAGCGGAAACTGGGAGAGAAATCGTATCCACTGGCATCTGGAAATCGCGATGATCCTTTCGGCAACTGGACTCAATGGTTTTGGCCCCTTTGCTTAGCTCTTTTGTTTCCCAAATGACCATGGACCGTGACACTGCTTTTATTTCCATAGGGGCTTTCGACATTCGTGAATAGGCAGGAACTGATCCTTTCTTATCATAGTTGCGATGGGCGAAACGCCGAGACAACTCAATTGGGCGCCACGCGTCCTCCAAATCTGATGGTCCTAAACTCTCCTGACGTTGTTGTGGGCCCCAGGTCCTAGACGCTCTCGCTACTTTGCACATCGGGGATATGAGGGAGCTGCTACTTGCACTTCGAAGCCATGATGGGCGAAAAGGCGGGGAGCCTAATCACGCGCCAGGTGTCCGCTTTAGAGGGACAGCTGAGACTTCCCCTTGATACTACGGGCCCGACTTTGGGCACCATCGACGCTTTGGGGTTCGAGGTTTTGAAATGTACAATGACATAAAACCTTCACCCCTTGAACCCGCGACTGCCAAAAAGCCGATGTGACTGGATATCGTGCCATGCGTCCCTCAGATGGATGACTGTTATTCTTCCCTGCATACAATATGGGCGCGATCTATTTGCGCTAATCTCAGTGCAACTATACTATCTGCGATTTCCCTTTGACCGCCGATATGCTCTTATGAAAGGATATGGACCGTCGTCAATATAATTTCGCTCGCTTACTGGATGGAAGCTTGAAATAAGATTTTTCCATGCTACGCTTGGGCGCTCCTCATACAACTTGTAGACCTGAATACTCTTGTGCCTAGGACAAGAAATGTCGCTAACATTAGGCTCCATGGGGGATAGAGTCATCTCTGTGATTCTCTAAGAACTCATTCTGCAGCTTCAGTGCCTTGCTTTTGGGCTATGGAGTCATGCTCAAAACATCTCGCTGCTGAAAATATAGGTCGAAAAATAAAAGTAACAAAATAAAGCTACATGCTCAAAGGAGCTTATTTATATATAGTCATAATGCTAACAAAATATTTTACATGGGATAGGTGAAAGAAAACTTCCACCATAGCCATTCAAGCAGCTTCCTGGATAGAAGCTCCTTCCTTCTGTCGATGATCACCAACAGATGGTGTAACCGTGACAGCAGAACGACTACACTCTTCAACTTCTCCTCACAGGGTGAAGTTGATATGGAATAGGGCGGCTCCAAGGCATAAAGGATATGCCACTCCATGTATTCACTGACAGGGTCATAGAATGAGTGGAAAACCCTGTGAAAAGGGTAGCAGCAAGCCTACTCTGATCCACAGCTACTCCTACAGGGATGAACTTCTTGAGTCTACATAGGTGAATGGGCGGGCTCCGGGAAGGAAGTCACCTGTTCCACTGGTTCTTTATTCTCCTCTTCTTAGCTCTCCCCCAGGTCTAATTCATATTCATCATAAATAGGGACCATGGGGTGGTTCTTCTTGTTGACTGGCTCTTCAGTATCTTTATAGTGATCAAATGTAGGATAATCTTGCTGCTCATCATCACTATAATACACATCAAAAAGGGAGTGTCCTTCATTGATATGATCCTCCTCCAGAACATTGATCCCGTAAAAAATTTCCGTTTTAGGGATAGTGGGACCTGCTAGTTCTGGCTACTCATACATAATCTTTTTCTCTTTAATCCCAGGTAAAAATATATCGTGAGAAACCCCCTGGAGGAAAAGAGAAGAATCCTCTTCCACAACTAACCCCTCTTTTAAAATGAGAGGGTCTTCGTCATCACGAACAAAGCTTCTAGGAACATCTGCTTCAACCCAATATCCAGGTGAGTCATCTACCATGGACCACATTTTCTCTATAAAATCACAATTTCCACAAGAGGCATGTTGATCGTTATGAATATCTAAAAGAATAGAGGCATATGATATAATGTCAGATGCTTCCGTTCTAGGGCTAACACAATTAATATCATTCAACACCTCTATATTTTCCTGGCAAATGCTTTCCTCCACAGTAAAAGCTTCATCACGGACCTGGTCTTCAGGGCCAGCAGAAGCTTCATGAAGCGAAGAAAACTCCTCACAACAGTTTTCATACAAAAAATCAGCTGGAAAATAATCTTTACAAAATGAATTGAAAGTTGTATGAAAACCTGTTAAAGAGTGGATGCTTGCAGCGGGAAGAGACCGACACCATTGAAGAGCAGCTCCCTTCAATGAATACCTGAAGAGCTTAATCTGAACATCCTCATGCATGATATTGTGTCGGTGAATAGCCTCATGGAACTCCAGTAAATGCTTAGCTGGTTCCTCCCAACTTGTTGCATGAAATTCAGGGAGGAAATCTTCCCATTGGTCTCTATCAGGAAGTGCATTAGGAAACCCAACTATCTGGGAAAAGTCACAGAAAGCAAACCTTTGAGCCAGAATTTTCTCCATATCGAACCAGTGGAGTCGCCAATCGATCCTCGAATCATGGAGTCGCCAGGTGAAAGATGCGCAGCTTCAAATGTGTCTGGTCCTTGTTCACCATCAAAGACCAGATCTTAACGTTGTCGTTACCCCAGGAAGCTTCTCAGGCTGAGAAAGCAGCTGCTGAAACCTTCTCGAGAAATCTCCTTAGGGTCAGCTTTCAGGTGTGCTAACAGTAGTCACAGCTGAAACAGTGATGTGGAAACAATGTAGTCTCCAGGTTCACAGTAGCAATCTTTAAGGGCTTTGATGTCTGATGCACCTTCAGAATCAGAGGCTCAATGTCGTTATGCCCAGGGAAAATCTTCAAATTCGTCCCCAACAACGGTGCCAAAAATATTGGCGTCGGAAGTCACTCTTGGATTTCTTGCAGGAGCAGAGCCCGACGCCCATTAGTTTTTATGTCACGGTTTAATAAATGCGGTGGTCGAATGGAAAGAGACCCAGGAAAGCAACATTGGCACAGGAACCAGGGTTTGGTATGTAGAAAGCAAGGGAGGTCTTGATCCAACTTCCATCAGTAAGTTGATTAAAGGGTGGTAGATGGAAGACTTGTGAGAAGGGTGAGAAATACTGCCTTGGGAAATAGGCCTTCGAAAGATTGAAGAAGAAAAACTCAGAAGCTAAGATCCTCTTGGTCCAGAGTTTCAAGGAGCTTAAGGGTGACTCGACTGGATCCTCCAATTCCAATCCATTCCAATGCTCAGAAAACACAAGAACTGATTAGAAACGTTGCGACTATTGCAGTGATCCAACCTACATCATCCTACAACAACGCAACTCGACTGGATCCTCCAATTCCAAGATTTTCTAACACAGTAAACAAAGAGATGGAAAAAGAGGATGACATCCATAAAGTAAGAAGTCTCAAATTCCCTATACACTAACTAGAGCGACTAGCGCTACAACAAAACTTTACAATCGGGAGCCTAGCTCAACCATCGACGCTTACAAAAATGGTGAAAACACCTACATATAATCAAAAACAACCACAACAGCAAAAACAAGACACTGCATTAAAAACATTGCGTTTGCATGTCTTTTGACAGTCTGCGCATAAAGACTCTGGCCGATCATGCACCCAGGACTTGGTGTCCCTTCGGCCAAAATCAGACGGCTATTCTTTGTCAGACGCCACCTTAACTGTGCATGGCTCCTACAAGGGAAGTAGCTAAGCCATTAAGAGCTGAGCTAGCGTGATCAGACCTCCTTGGTGAGATGAGGACTTGGCATGGCTTCCATGAATAGAACCAGTACAAAGGACCTTCTCGGGTAGACTTTCAGCCAGAACATCCATACTTTGCAATTAATGAGTGAGACGAGGTTTCAACCTCTTCTTTATTCATACCCAGCAAGTACTGGGATTTAGGTCACATCAAATAGGCATCTGGAGAACACAGTGCCCCCTCCCTCTGAAACTCAGTTCAGCGCTTTTGGCCTCCCTTTTGTACAGAACGATAAATGATAGCACCCATCCTCCAGGCCTGCTCCTTGTGATCAGACGCCAAAACCGAGGGCCCGATTCTGGGTGCTTTCGACACTTCGAGATTCAAGGTTTCGAGAGGTGAAATTATGAGGAGCGCTTACTCCTCGAATTCTCGAATGCCGACATGGCACGTATGTGCGCCGCATGTCCTTAAGATAAACGGTTGAGGTAGCATCTGCTATTTAAAAGGGGGCCCACTTCATCCACAAGCTCACTTGACGTGACCTGGTGCTAAGATCGTGGGCTTGGCTCCAAAAGTGCTTTTGGTGTTTCACCGATCGACGATTTCAGCTGTAAAGAATGGGAGGCTCCTTGTCTCCTGAAACACTGATCCTCGATACGTCGACTGGCCGCCACCTGTCCCAATTGGATCGAACGACCCAGACTTGCCCTGAACTATGGGCGCTACTCTTCGTGATAAATCCCGGGCAACTTGACATCCCTGAAAACCCGATGACCATCGATCTACTTCGTCAATTGATCCTTGCTGTTGAAATCAGACTGCTCGCTCGCTTGATTTTAAGCCCGAAATGGACTTCTTCTGTGAGATGCGCTCGATGCTTATGGGTGCGGCCCTTGAATAAAACACATCCGACCGGCCTTCAAACCCCACTTCTATGCATTTACACCAGAGGCCTAAAATCAGAGAGGAGAATACCCCTATACAAGAAATGTCTAAAAGATGAAAGTTAAAATGAATAAAAAGCTGGAAACAAAAACTTTCACTTAATGCAAAATTTCAACAACTTTTCAATTTTTATTTTTTTTTTAATTTTCTAAGATTTTTAGACAACAAACTCAAAAGGAATTCCATTCAACTAAGAGCTACTTATGATCTAAGTAAACTGCAAATAACTTATGAAATAAAAGACTTTTCCCTGGTTAATAATGTAAAATCACACTTTTCAACCCACAAGAAAATGAAAGAGATTTTTTTTTTAATTTACATGCTGATAAAGGCAAAAAGGAAAAATACCAACAAGTAAAAAACCAAGAAAAAAAATTATGGCCTAATCGTAGATCGCAAAGAATCACTTCAAGAAATCACACACTAGAAACTTAAAAAATGACTCCCACACTTGTCTAAAAACCTTTAAAAAAAATAAAAATTTAATAACAACTTTTTAAATGAAAAAGAAATATATGGCTAAGATCAACCCTAAGCTACTGACTGCTAGGACAGAGATTCAAAAACCTGAGAGGTATAACTCTTGTCAAGGGAAAGATGACTGCCACCCTCAAACAAAAACTATTCTTCACAAGCACACTACTGACAATCCAACAACAAGCGTGTGCACGTGAGCTGTGTAAAGCCAGAGGGTGTGTACACATGTGCTGGCCTTATACAGGCCGCGTGTATCTCTAAAACTCTGAGAAAAAATAAAAACAGACAATCCAAACCAGGAAGAGACCACTGATATTGATAACCAGGATCTCCTTAAGGCTTAGACACTCTCTTTAACAGAAACAAGAAAAACAATGTAAGGAAAAAATTCGTAAAACAAACCAATCTAAGACAAGACTGCAAACAACCAAGACTTAGAAAGAATTCCAGAAAACCCCTGAGAATCAATGATTCTGACAGGGAAGAAGATGAATGCCTCCAAAATTTTCTGGAATCTACACGCTATTGTGTTAAGGTCCTAACCCACACATAGGTAGATCAATGTA
>CBVK0100451971.1:0-34398 GCA_900067695.1 Picea abies
CCCTAGGAGTAAGCCTAGACAGAAGAGGTTCAAGCCAAAGTGAGCAGGACTTGGCTCACGTTTGCAAGTGTGTATAAGGACGACAACATCTTTGGCGTCGTTGTCGGGGATAAGTCATTTATCCTTGGTCAAAACGACTTAACTTTATTTTTTAAGAACTACACAATAAATCTTTAATCCCTAAAATTCTTTGAACTTGCATTGGTTGATTATTTCCTTTCCAAGTGGCGACTCCATTGAACAAATCTGTCAAGTATACTACAAGGAGCAATCCTTGTGGGCTGCTTGAAATTCTTGGAGAAGAAGCACTCATTAATGTCCAATTCTTGTTCCAACTTAATAAATTAACTTTTGTTTTCCTTCTTGTTTTGCTTTGTTTGATGCTCTAGTTTGTTTGATAAACTTGGTCATCTGGCGACTCCACTTTAAAATAGTTTGACGAAGTATTTCTCAAGAAGGAATCCACAGCTTGTTTTGCTTCATCCTTGGACTTGGAAAGGTTTTTGGATGAAGCTAGCTAGTCTTTCTTCTTGTTGGATCCTTAGTAATCTTTTCGGTCCTAGAATTTTTTTAAATGAACGAACTCACGAAACCTTTTGATTTTTCAGAAATAGTTGGTTATCTTAATGATATACCTGAAGATGTTGTTCACAATGTGCTTGAATTTCATGAGGGTGGTGATGCTTGTGCTCATGTCGTGGCCTTTTCGATATTGATTGATGGTTGGGATGATTCACCTATTTGTGAGGATGCCCTTATGTTCTTGTTTTCCTTGACTCTTATGGAGGGTCAGGGAAGTGCTTGTAATTGGTTTCTTCTTCATGAAGAAAAAGAGATCAAGACTATACGGGATTTTATGCATAACTTTTTGGAAAGATTTGGGGATGATCAGGATGAAGTTTATGATGAATTGGTTGATGATTTTATGGAAAAATGGAGGAGGAAGAACCTTCTAAATATTAAAACAACCAATTCAGACATAGAGGGTGATACTCCACCAGATCCCATTGAGGAGCTTAAAGAAATAATTCACAATGTGCAGTTTTCCCATGAAGAACAATGTGAAGCCATGAATGAACAGTTTGCGGTCATGGAAGATCAATTGGAGATCATGGAAGCTAATTTCACAAAACATTATATTGAATATCCGAACCCCCATGAACTTGAGCTTGACAGTGAAAAAGATAAGGAAGTTCATTGGGAAATTCCGGATGAATCCATAGATGAGCCAATCATTCATTTTGAGGAAATAAAGGAGCTTGAGTTTGAAAATGTTGAATATCTAGTTGATTCAAGTCCCCACCCTTCTCCCGAGGAACCAATCTTTTTGAAGGATAACTTTGAAAATCTTGAGGAAAACAGTATGATGGTTCCTGTGATATGTTCTTTTTCAACCTCTCAACCAAAAGATGAATTAATGCAAAATTATGAGGAAATGGAAGGCGACTTCAGTTTGTCATGTCATATAATTATGAGTATTGGTTGGCTTTCCACCTTGACAGTCATGAGCAGCAAAGTATTCAAAGTTTACACGGCTTGCCATATTCAAGTGTTTGGTTGAAGGGATGAAGGATCAGGATTCTTGGTTGGTTCTTTCTAGCGAAAAATTCTAAGTTAATAAAACTTGGGAAGGGGTCTTATGTGAGTCATCCTGGACAAGGATGTTTCAGACACTTGTGGCATCATTTCATCCATTGCATGGATGGTTGTAACGTATCTCTAACCCTTCCTTGTATTTTAATTTTGCATTGTTTCATTCATTATGTTGATATGTACTTAAAATTATTTATGTATCGCAGTTTCATTTTGTAGTTGTATGATGTTTTACTTTAGTTATTTCATTATGTAGATGTTGTTTATAGCATTTATTTCATTGTATATATGTATGTTTATGTTGAACATTGGTGAGCACTCTGTTCTGTAGGTGCTTGATTCTCGTATGCTCTTTGTCCCACTTGAGAAGATCGAACACACGTCCCCATGTGGAGCCAGATGTTCACCGCCTCTCCAACTAGGGGGTCAACTCCATGTGCCATGAAGAGATGCATCATCAGATGCTCATTTGTCGAAGACCATTTGGTTCTACAAGGCATTTTTGGCCCCAGCACTTCTTTTTGTAACTGGAATTTCCGCACCCCTGCGTGGGTCAATAATGTAATAGGTCTGCATGGATCATATTTAGGTCAGTTACCTTGGGATCAATTCATTAGGAGAGTTTCGATCACCAAGGGTTTTTTATCCTCAGGTTATCAATTGGGCTTTTCAACCTTATTGATTTCCCTTGAGTTTTTCCCTCACACTTGCAATAATTCCTCCAAAGTGGTGAACGGCGTTCTAATGGGCTTATCCTCTGGTAACTATTGTTTAGGGATGATGTAAATGACCATGCAAGACATCTTAGAAAGTTTTGCAAAATTCCCTTGATTCTAGATTAGTTTTTTTTAATTAATTAAATTTCCCTAAGTTTGGAGGTTTAATTATTTAATTAATTAATTATTTTTGAGCAAAAATTGTAAAAACTAGGTCCTTGGACTTTTGATAGGGGTATTTGTGCTCAAAAGAAATGGAATGAGACCCCCCTACACCCATGAACCAAGTTTCAGCTCAGTCGAACAACTTCTGCTATGGATTTGTCCACCCAAAGTATCAGTCAGTCAAAAACAGCTATTTTAATTGCTAAGTCATGACATTGGAAAAATGTTTTTTTGTAATTTTGAGTTAAAAGGGTGATGTAAAGATGGATAAAGGTGAGAGAGATTTTTCCTAACCTTTCCTAACCTTTTCCAACCCTCGCCTCACCCCTCACCTAGTCATTAAGCAAAAACGTCACTTTGCCTAGAATGGTGTGCCTCCCTTCTACAAAATCTCCAAAATGTGAAAAAATAATGAAAAAATTAAGGGGAGACTTATTATATCCCTTGGCACACTTTTCCTAGCACTCCCACTACCATTTTGCTTGATCCCAACACTCCCTCACTCATCCACCTCATGGATCCACCTCTCAAACCCTAGATGGTGCGCCCTACCCTTGGGATTCTAGCTTGTGCTTGGTGGTGGACACTTGGCATTGATCCAAGAGGGGTGAGTTTGTCTCTCCAAGTATAAATAGAACCCCTCTCACCCTCATTTTTTGACCATATCTTGAGCTATTGTTATGCTACTTGATTTTCCACTCTCTCTCTCTCTTGCTTGTCCATCTTCCATTCTTTGGCTCTTAGGGTTTTGGAGCAAGTATTTCTCCAAGATCCATTTTGAGTAATAAGGGAGAAAACTTTGGAGGATTATTGGAAGAGCAACAAGTATTTTTGCTCTTGCTACACATGAGGTAATGTTGTTTTGATTTGGCATGATGTTTGCATAGATTAGATCTTGGGTAAAGTGTTACTTTGATAGATCTAACAACGAGTATTCTTGTAGATCTATATATGTGGGTTTGTTAGATAGGGTGCAAGTATTTCATCTTATTAGCATATTCAATCATATTATCTTCTTGTATGCATAGATCTTGTCAAGTTTTTGCAAGTTTGGCTTCCAAGGTTTTATTGGAAATGCCTCAAGGAAGAGTCCTCCCTTAAAGCACACATAAACTCCTCTTTTCTCTCTCTTTTACTCATTCTTTCATTACTGTTCATCCATACATATTTCAGCTAATTTAACATAGTTGATTGGTCATCTTAAATCTATTTTTATCATTGGTTTCTAAGGAGAAAAATTTCTGCCCTAAAAACAGAAATTTTTCTTCACATTGTTGGTTGTGCATAGATTTTCCAGCAAGCATAGCTTGCTGGTTTTTGCAGGTTTGCAGCAAGTTGAGGGGGTTAAGTTGCCCTAAAATAGCCACACAACACTCAAGGACCCTTCTCTTCAAGTGGGTAACAAAGTTCAACCTCCCTTTTCCATTTTCTAGTTAATTTCTAATTATTTCTTTACTTTCTAGTAGATCCTTGCTTGCTCATAGCTTGGGAGGAGAATTGGTACGGCCTACCTCCCAAGTGTGAGCTTAGGGTATCTTAGGGTGAGCTCAAATTTTTAATTTTTTAATTTTTTAAGCTATCCTTGAGCTAGGACGTGGGGATTTGTAAGCATCTTGGTTAATGGTTTGTTTGCTTACTCTTTCCTCACAACCTCGTTAACACAACAACAGTTGGCTTGCCTCCTCCTTGTGCCATTGAGCTATTTGCCTTGCTTTTCATTTCTTTTCCAAGTTTTCTAAGTTAATAATTGCCTACACCTTGGGAGAGGAATACCCAAAATCGTAAGGCTAGGATAAGTAATGTGTTGTTGTTGATCTCTTATTCTAAAGGTCTAAATCTTCTAGATCTAGATCTCCCACATATTAATCCATAGCTTAAGCCCTTGGGGCTTAATCAACTTTCTTAGATCTACTTGCATGCATAATCTATCTTAAGATCTATATTGTTTACATGCTTTAATCCAACACACTAAATGATCTATGCTTTAATGGTTTAGCAAGTGATTTTCTTTTTCGTGTTATAACATCTTAAGGCCACTTGCCATCACACTCAAGTTAATGTTGTTGGATAAGTTGATAGTGTAGACACACTTCTAATCTTTCAAGCTTCTGTTACACGCTTAATGCTTTGATCTTAATGCTTTAAACAAACACAAGATAAGTGGTATAAGCTTGAGTTCTTCTTTCTTTCATTCTTTGGCAAGTTGTTCTTGCCCTTGTGCTTTAGCATTCTTTAACAAGCCTTCTCATGTTAATGGTTTAATCATGGTGGCAAACTAAATCATTATTTCAGCTTGCTTTTACTTGCTATACATGTGTTAAATGCTTCATTCTCATGCTTAAATAACACAAGTAAGTTTCGGTTTTGTCATTTAATCACCACTTTAAGGCATCATAAAGTGACTAAAACACTTAAGAACATACCTAAAAGTCTAACCAATTGATATATCAACTTAATAGACTTAATAGGGTATCTTAAACCACCATCTTCACCATCTAAAACGGGGATGGAGGAGGGCAACGGAAGGTGCTAAACTGGGGACGGTCTCACGGCGTCCTTTCCATAAAAACTCAATCTTTCAGGCTGACCTGTGAAGCTAGGGTAGGCCTCGTTGCCTCACTTCTTGAGCATCCAGCAGTCATTTGGCAACCAGGGGAGGAGGTTTTTGGTGAAACACTTAATAAGGGTAATTAAAATCTTACAATCTTAAGGAACCCTTAACTCACTAAGTAATCAAATCTTGGCTTCATCTAATACATCGTAAGGCTTAATACTTGTAACTCAATCTTTCAATCCCGTAATACAAGTAATGCTTTGTGGGTAAAATCAACTAAGTGATTTAATCATTGTGGAACACTTGTGCTTTAAGTTTATAAATCTTCTAAGTGTCCTTGTGAATCTTCATTGTGATGATGTTGCCACTGAGGGGTAGTCCAATAGAGTAAGTGCTATTGGGGCATGCTTGGCTTTGATGTGTTGTTAATGCTAATGCCTTGATCTTCTTTAATTCCTGCACATCTAAACAAAACGTGGTTAGTTTGTTGTGTTCTACCATTGTATATTTAGCATTCTTTATTTGTAAGTACTTGTATCTAATCTTTGTGAAGTGACTATTTTTTTGTAATCTTTGTAAGTTTATTGTAACGAAACACCCTATAACTTTAGTTGACCCCTTGCCCAACCTTAGGCACTAGTTTTGGTTGACCTAGGGAAAGGCTTGCTTGACATAACTAACCCTTGAATCTTGCATTGTTGCCTTAGCATCATAGGTTAGACTCCCCCAAACCTTAACTAATTAAAAACAACTCCTAGAACTTAAACTCTAAATCACATCTAGAAACTAGGGTCTACCCCCCTTGGCTTCCCTAGGAGTAAGCCTAGACCCCTAGGAGTAAGCCTAGACGAAAGAGGTTCAAGCCAAAGTGACAGCGTGGGCTTTGAACCTAGGCATTGTGCCTCCAAGGACACACTAAGTGAGCAGGAATTGGCTCACGTTTGCAAGTGTGTATAAGGACGACAACATGGCCTGCAATAAATGTTGTACCTTTGCCTTGAAGTGCGTGTTAATTTGCTGCCTCGAAATGAATGCCCTAGCTCTGCAAAAATGGCCTCTTTCCTCAAACTTGAATTTATGCTCTCTTTCTCTCTCAAAAAATGTTTCATCTACCCAAGAATGGGTGCGCCCTCCTACCCTAGTCGACCTCATGAGGGAATCTCAAGAGTCATCTCATCCAACGGTTGAGATTAGATGAGATCAACGGTGGAGATAAAATCACTTTAGTCACCCACTTTCCCTAAGTCTCAAAAAGTCACCTTTTAATTTGTCTCTCACAAATTAAATGACTAGGGTCCACATTAGGCACTTTCTCACCTCTTAGATGCCTAGGTGATGAGAAACACTTGCCTAGGTACTTTTTAATTATTTTTAACACTCCCTCTTACCAAAGAAAGTGTTACTCACCACTCCAAGCTTGTCCCTGAAAAATACAATGTTGAAATTACTAAAACAACTGAGAGGGGGGGTGAATCAGTTGTTACTGTGCTTAAACAATATTATGTCTATTAAAACATTTTTTTCAATCTTCAAGATTATACAAGAAATGAACAACAAAAATAATAAACATCAATCACACATATGATATACACAGAGACAGATTTTCACGAGGAAACCCATAAAGGGAGAAAACCTCTTCTTCTTCGAATGATAGGCAATCTTTTATGTTTTGTACATCATATATCTTTGAACACCAACTCAAAAAGAGACTACCACCTCTGTTTTACAAGTTGCAACTTGTTGAGAGCACCAACTCTCTGGTTTTCTCTAGCACCCACTAGAAGGAAGCACCAACTCCCTGAGTGTTCCAGCACCAACTGGATGGAAGCACCTACTTCCACTTATACAGGCACCAACTTGCATACAGAAAAACTATGTGTCTTCCCTAGCACCACCCTGCCACCCTGTTTTCTAGCCACAACTAGATGAAAGCTACAACTTCCAGTATTCAAGCATCAACTTGAATAACAGAGGACTACAATCCTCCCTAGCACCTCCCTACCTCCCCAATTATAAATAAATGATTGAATAACCAACAAAACAGATATATCAATTCTTACCACTTCTTCTCTGTTCTACAATTCTTCTCTGCTTCACTATTCTTTTGTTTTGTTCATACTTGGCTTGACTTGTTGTCTCTTTCTATATGTTCTTTCTCTGTTCCTCTCATGCTCTTTGGTATGTGTACATTCTGCTCTTTGCACCTTTTTTGTTCTGTTCAGATTCTATTTCCCATCTCTGAGTTTGATTTCACACTATGCATACTATGATTTTCCTTTCTCCCGGTTCAACTCATTTTTTCAATGAGAACAGCCAACCTAACTCAGTCACAACCTTTGTCTTTTATACAAAATGCATCAATTTCGTTACACCTCGCATCTCCAAGAGAAACTGCCAAGCTATCGAATCGTCGATCGCCCAAGAACTATGATTCAGTTCTGCTAACCGAATTGTAACTGATCAATAATCTGCAGAGACTTGCTGACCTTTCAAATATGTTCCTCGCGAACTTTACCTACTCGAACTAGCACCGAGCGTGTTTCTCCCACATGCCCACTGGCTGTGACCTTATGCTAACCATAGAGTCGTTTCGTGATTTCGCGTTTTGGGTGATCAACTGCGAGTCACCTCGATTTTCCCAACTCGCAAAACTCCGAGGTGGAGCCTAGCAACGCTAGCTCCTTCCCTTCTCTTCCGCTGATGTGACCACTAGCTGCAACCACAGGCCTATTTAGAAAGGCTTATCACGATTTCACATGTCGGATGTTTGAACACGAGCCAACCCTGACTCTTCTAACTCCCGACATTCGAAATACTATAGATCAACGATCCACAGACCTCTGTGATCTAACGGTCCAGATCTTATCGCAATTTTGCGTTTCGCGACTTCAAAGGTTAGAGCACCTCCTTCCTTTGACTCTTCAGTCAGCGAAATGTTGATTTCTCGCCACGTGTCCTCTGGATTCAACAGCTCAGATCATTTCGCGATTTCGCATATTGCGAGTTCCTACAACTCTCATCTTTGACTTCTCCAGCTCGTGAGTCAGCGAAATGTTGATCTCTCGCCACGTGTCCTCTAGATCCAACGACCCAGATCATTTCACGACTGCGCATATCGCGAGTTGGAGGATGGCTCTTGGCCATTATCCTCTTCCCAGTTATACTGGATTCGACGGTTGTTGGTCCTCGTCGCTCAAATCCAACGGATCAGATTTGTACTGCTCTTCTGCGCTTCCTCTGGTCACTGGGTGTTGATCTAACGGTCATTGGGTAGTCGGGGTTGGTGATCCAATGGCCACTGTCGTTCTTCCTCCTGAGCTTTCTGATCTCTCTGACTTAGAAGATTTTCTAAGTGTTCAAAGGTCTCGACCTTTGCTCCTCCTACGAGTCTTTCTCTTGGAACTCCGCTGCACTTCTGGAAAGCGCAAAGCGCTATCTCTTCTGAGTTGTGATCTCTGCTTACTGTTTGCTTCTTCACCTGAGCTTATGCTTTCCCTATTTGCCATCATTGCCACTTTCCTTATTGCTTCTTTTCTTGTTGTAAGCATACCATCGATGTTGTTGTTCTTGCCATCAATCTTTTGAATGTCATCATTGTTGTTCTTGCCATCAATGACAAGCACATTCTTTTCCTGAAAAAACATGCCAACATATAAACTTGCCTTTGCCCAAGGCTTTGGTGAGTATGTCTGCAACCTGCTCATCTATAGATATGTATTGTAACTCGACTGCTCCTCTCTGAACATAGTCACGGATGAAGTGATAACGAATCTCAATATGCTTAGACCTGTCATGAAATACTGGATTCTCCGAGAGTTTAATGCAACTCTGATTGTCACAGTAAATCAAAGTAGGCCTCAACTGCACACCAAACAATCCCACTAGCAACTTGCGAAGCCAAAGAGCCTTACAACTGGCCTGACTGGCAGCCATATACTCAGCCTCTACAGAACTCAAAGCCACTGACTTTTGCTTCCGACTGAACCAAGACACAACTGTTGAGCCCAATCCAAAACAACACCCAAAAGTACTCTTCCGGTCACTGACACATCCTACCCAATCTGAATCTGTATAGCCCACCAGACAAACTCCATCCCCTCTCTGATAGTCCAGACCATAATCTACCATACCACAAAGATACCTGAGCACATGTTTTGCTGCCACCCAGTGCACTCTCCTCGGTTCCACCATGAACTGACTGAGAGTGTTGACAGCAAAACAAATATATGGCCTGGTATTGACCAAATACATCAAAGAACGGATCAATTTACGATATAAAGTGGAATCCACTAACTATGACTCAGAAGCATGAAGCTTCTTCCAGTTGGTAATCATGGGAGTGGTCATGGGCCTACAATCCTCCATCTGAAATCTCCTCAAAATATCACACACATACTTTCCTTGTCCCAGGAAGATGTGTCCATGCTCCTGCCAAACCTCCAATCCCAAAAAATAGTGCAACAGTCCAATATCAGTCATCTCAAACTCTGAAGCAAGGCTCTCCTTGCAGCTAGTGATGAATCTCTCTGCCCCTGTAATGAAAATATCATCCACATATAGCAAGAGAATGAGAGGATACTCTCCAACCACAATGAAGTATAGGTTGGGATCCGCCTCACTCTTCTCAAAGCCCAACTACTGCAAATAGGCATCAATCCTCGAATACCAAGCTCTGGGAGCTTGTTTCAGCCCATACAATGTCTTCTTCAGTCTACACACATGAGAATCTCTCCCATGCACCTCAAAGCCCAATGGTTGCTCAATATACACCTCCTCATGTATAAGACCATTCAGAAATGTGGTCTTCACATCCATCTGGTGGATCTTCCAACCATATCTGCTGCAATGGAAATCACTGACCTGACCGAGGTATATCTAGCAACCGGTGCGAAGGTCTCATCATAATCAACTCCCTCAACCTGTGAGAACCCCCAAGCCACAAAGCGAGCTTTGTACTTCTCAATGCTACCATCTGCAGCATGCTTAAGTTTATAGAGCCACCTGGATGTCACCATTGACTTCCCCTCAGGTCTAGGAGCAATCTCCTAAACATCATTCTTCATGATGGAGTTGTACTCTTCCATCATGGTATCTCTCCAAACCCCTCTACCAATAGCCTCCTCAAAGGTGAAAAAATCAAACTACCTAATATTGCTCACCATCACGATGTAGCTGCAAAATCTCTCGGGAGGTTTACTCTCCCTCACAGCCTGCCTGGGATTCCCCACTGAACCCTGTGCCTCCCTCAAAGTATCCTGAAGCCACTTGGGCTTCCTCCTCTCTGAAGTAGTGTACCGTGGAGGGGACTCTCCCTGCTCAATCCCATCTCCTGAAGACTATGATCCTGAAGTAGAATCTGGAGAACTCGTTCCTGAAACCTGTCGACCAGTAACTTGTGATCGTGACATCTATGGCCCTGTCACCTGTGGGCCAGTTGTCACCGAAACTGGTGGCCCCGAACTCTGTGTTACTAAAGTCTGTTGTGGACTCACCTGAATCTGAGGTGATGACTGCTCGCCCCTCTCTGTCCCTCGTGACTTCCTAAAGGCTCCATCCTCCTCAAAATTGTCTTCCTCAAGGAAGGAATGTATATACGGAAATACTTTCAAGTCTCGCTATACCCAACAAAGATCCCTCTCTCTGTCGTGGGTTCTAGCTTTGTCCTCTTCTCAGAAGGGACATGTGAATATGTAAGGCACCCAAAAATCCGAAAGTGTCCCACCTCAAGCTTCTTCCCAGAGAAAGCCTCCTCAGGAGTCATACTCCCCATTGCCCTGTGTGGACTCCTGTTCTGTAGATAAACTGCAGTGTAGCATGCCTCAGCCCAAAGAAATAGTGGCAGCCCATGATCATGCAGCATGGCTCTCACAGCCCTAACTATGGCCCTGTTCTTCCTCTCAGCAACCCCATTTTGTTGTGGGTTGTAAGGAACAATCAACTCTCTCCTGATGCCCTATCTTGCACAAAATTCAATGAACTCCTTGGAGGTATACTCACCCCTATTGTCTGTCCTCAAAACTCTGATTTTCTTCCCAGTCTGGTTCTCCACAAAAGCTTTGAACTCTTGGAACCAATTGAAGACATGTCCTTTGGTATTCGTGAAGAAAATCCAAGACTTATGTGAGAAGTCATCAATGCATATAACATAGTATAAACAAGCAGTCAACGATGTCGAAGACATCGGGCCACATACATCAGAATGAAAAAGATCAAGAATACCTGTTGCTCTATTGTCACTGCTAGGAAAAGCAGTCTTGGTGTACTTTTCGCAAAGCACACCCCTTGCACAACTCCTGGTGCTCTATACTGAAATCTGGAACTCCAGTCACAATCTCCCTCAGTACCCTCAAAGCCCCATGGTGCAAATGTGTCATCCTCCTGTGCCATAGCTCACATAGATCACTGCTGCTGGTAGAATGAAATAATGCTCTCGTTGGCTAGAACATGAGCTTGTACAGCTTCTCATGTCGAGTCCCAATCACTTTGGCCGAAGTGATACTGGAACCCCTTGGGGAAATGTAACACCTGCCCATCACGGAACAACACCTCATAGCCCCTCTCCTCAATAGCAGAAACTGAAACTAAGTTCTTCTTCAAGCCAGGAACATATAGGACCTCTCTCAACAACATGGGGGGTAAAGACTCCCTCTGAAATGATACAATCCCACTACCAACTGCCTTGACTACCCAGTCATCTCCAAGCACTACCTCAACATCACCAATCTGAGTAAGATCTGTCAAGTGCTCACGAACACCTGTCATATGGCAGAAGGCACCACTGTCAATATACCACACATCAGAATGAGTGGTCCTAATGGAAAGACACACTACTAAGGAAAACTGTTTATCAAACTTGGCAAAGAACTCCTCCATCGTTGTTGAAGCTATTGTCTGTTTCTTCTTCTTGTTCGGACACTGTCCTGCATAGTGCCCAAACTTGTGGCATGCAAAGCACTTGACTTTGCTCATGTCCTTCTTCCCTTCACCCTTCGGTTTGTTTCCTCCCTTAGGACCCCTTTTTGAATTTCTTCTTGTTGTTGGCAGCAAGAGCCACATTCTCCTCATCATGACTTGTAGATGAACTGCCATGAACATAACCTCTCTGGGTCTCCTCCTGAACAAAGTCATCCCAAAGACGTTCCCAATTGGGAAGCTTCTCCCTAGCCACAATGCCCTCAACAAAAACAGCCCATTGTTTGGAAACTCCATTCAATGTTGTTCTCACAAGCTCACTGACAGCAATGGCCTCCCCCACAACTCCAAGCTCATCTCTCACCTGTGTCAACCTGGTAAGATATGTGACCACATTTTCAGCCTTGATCGTTTTAATGCTCTTCAGTTTTTCTCTGAAAACCATCTTCCAGTTTTCATTTGTACTCTGTTACAACTTCGTCAAAGACTCCGACATCTCCTAGGCATTTGTTTTCCCCGTCACATGAGGAATCAAATGATCCTTGATGGCATCAAGAATAATCCTCTTAGCCTTGATACTCTTCTTGGTGTATGTTGCAAGAAGAGTAGCATCAGTAGGTACATTAACAGGATTTGTTGTGGAGTTCTCAACAACATCCCACAACTCATTTTCTTGCAACAGCAAGATCATCCTCTCTTTCCAAGCAACAAAGTTTGTTGCCCGGTCAAGTCTATCCTCAACCCTCAAACCTGTAGCCATTGACCCTTTTCTGATGAAAATGAAAAATTCAAAATTTTGTCTAGTGAAGTGAATGTTGTCCCACTTTTCTGACTTGCTGATATAAATCTACCTCTCTTTAACTCAGCTCTGATACCATGTAAAATTTCAGACCCCACCCAGTTTCAAGTCTCGTTGATTTTTTAGCCAATGTTTATTGTCCAAACCCAGTTTTATGATAGCGAATTAAACTCAGCATATAATGAAATTTTCAGAACTGAAACATGAGGATTCTGAACAATATTTAACACAGAAATAAAACCATATCAGCAGCACATAACTCAGAAATTTAACACAGTGATTTTTGGTCTAACAGGGACCCTGGAAAAACCCACAAGGGGAAAACCAGTGAGAGAGGGAGTTTTTATTATTTCAGAGCTTCAGAGAAAATCTTTTACAACATATTCATCTTCAGAAATTTATTAACAAACTTATCTCGAAAACCGTGCCAAGTCTTCACACAAAATCTGAGCCAAACTCCTCAAAATTCGTGCCAAAATTTCCTGCACAAAAGTACAGGTCTACTCCTCGATATTTGTGCCTCTTTCTTGTTGTACGGATGCCTCGAAATTTGTGCCTACAGCAGCAGCAATATTTTGGGCAATAAATGATTGTACGACCTCCTTGAAAACCATGCCAAACACCCAGAAATCACACACAGAAATTATCCTCGATTTATGTGCAGCAAAACAATCATACGAACAGTCAAAATCCGTACGGTACGACCTGTGTCAGTTGTGTTGCCATCCTTATACACACTTGCACACGTGAGCTAAGTCCAGCTCACTTAGTGTGTCCTTGGAGGCACAATGCCTAGGTTCACAGCCCACGTTGTCACTTTGACCGGAACCTCTTCCGTCTAGGCTCACTCCTAGGGAAGCCAAAGGGGGTAGACCTTAGTTTCTAGATGATTAGTAGTTAATGTTCTAGGAGTTAATTTTAATTTCTTAAGGTTAGAGGGGATCTATCCTATGATGTTAAGGCAGCAATGCAATATGCAAAGGGTTAGAATGTAAAGCAAAACCTTTCCCTAGATCAACTAAGACTAGTGCCTATGGTTGGGCAATGGGGTCAACTAGATGTTAGGGTTGTTCATTACAAATAAATTACAAGTTGTTTACAAAATTACAAAAGAATTACAATATATCTATTCACAAATGAGATATCCACAAAGTATTTGATGCAAGATTTACAAATAAAGAATATCTAAAATACAACAAGCAAGCTAACCACGTTTATCCTTTATGTGTGCAAGATACAAGGATTAAAGCATCAGCATTAACACATCATCACATTTATGAGATCACCATCAACATATCATGACATAAACACTTTCAAAGAAGATTTAGATGTTTTAAGCACAAGTATTATTAAGAATGACTCACTCTTAGTTATTAAACCCAACGGAAGTTTTTAGAGACTTAAGCCCAAAGTTGAGTTATTTAGCTTTCTTTAGATTATCAAATTTTATTAAGCTTTCACCAAAGCCTCCTCCTCCTCTTGCCAAATAACTATTGGACGCTCAAGATAGTGTGGCAACGAGGCCAACCCTAGCAGAACCAGTCAACCCTAAAGTAGGAGTACTTCTCGGAGAGGACACATCCTGTGCGCATGTTGCCGTCCTAATACACACTTGCAAACGTGAGCAAAGTCCAGCTCACTTAGTGTGTCCTTGGAGGCACAATGCCTAGGTTCACAGCCCACACTGTCACCTTGACTGGAACCTCTTCCTTCTAGGCTTACTCCTAAGGAAGCCAAGGGGGGTAGACCCTAGTTACTAGATATGATTTAACTTAAAAGTTCTAAGAATTGATTTTAATTTGTTAAAAGGATTTGGGGGGAATATTAGCCTACGATGCTAAGGCATCAAATGCAAAGTGCAAGATTGATTATGACAAGCAAACCCTTCCCTAAGTCAACTAAGTTTGAGGGAGTTTAATTACAAAAGATTACAAGTAAAAGATACTAAAGCTATCCCACAAATAAAGATACAATTACTTACACAAGAATTAGAAATGTTACCAAGATACAAGATATACACAAGATATAAATAAACAAAATATAGATGCCAAGCTCTGAGATTTGAGAAATATCAAAATTTAAGATCAATCACATAAGGCCAAGCATGCCCCGATAGCACTTACTCTATTGGACTGCTTTTCAATGGCAACCACTAAAGCACTCAAGATTCAAGAGGATGATGCCTCCCAAATGGTATCCTCAACTTCTTCTTGAATCACACCACAAGAGCATAAAATGAAGATGTAAATATTTGGAAACTTAGTGTTCAATAAAACATTTAGATAAATGAACCACAAGATTGCATGAAAGATTTATGAAAATTAAAGCACTTGCAAGATAGACTTATAAACAATCATCTAAAGATACCCAAGAACAAAGATTGTCTAAGAGACTAAGTGGTTAGGAGTTGTTTAAAGATTAAGAAAATTTTATTTGCCCTCCCCCTAACTAAGTGTTTGAACCTTAAACCTCCGCCTCCTATTGTCAAATAGTTGTTGGGTGCTCAAGATAGTAAGGCAACGAGGCCCACCCTAGCTTCCACGGTCAGCCCTGACAGTAGGAGTACTTCCTGGAGAGGACACCCACCTGGAGCACCACGGGGCAGTCCCCTGCCACTACCCTCCGTTGTTTTCCTCAAACCCGTTTTAGATGGTGAAGATGGTGGAATTAGGTTGTTCTAGTTGGTCTAAAAAGTTGTTATGACTTATGGGTAAGTCTTAAGGTGTGTTGTGAGTGTTTTAGATGACTTTCAGGTGCCCAAAAACAGTGATTTATGCTCAAAACCGAAACTTAAAATGACTGCATAAAGTGTGTTGAAGATTAAGGAAAGAGAGCATAAACACATCTAAAACATATGATAAAACTGAAATTGAAACATATCATTGAATCATCATTGAATTAACCATGTCATTCATCATTCCATGTGTAAACTTGAAAGAAAAATGGAGTGAAGACGAACAACTTGCCAATAATTATGACAAATGAAAAAACTTAAAACCACTTAACCATATGTGTTATTGCATATATGAAATGTGTTAAGTGAAATAAAGACTTGCTGAAAATGAGATTTAGATCCTACACCATTTACATATCCATAATCAAAATGAAAACATAAGAGTTATGTGTGCCCAAGAAATAAGATTGCTTTAAGATATGTGTTTAACCATGTAATCTATTCCATTTGAAACACCATGCTAAAGAACGAAATATTTGCAAGAATAAAACTTAAAGCATGTAAATGTAAATGTGTCTTAAGGGCTTAAACTAAGATGATATGATATAGATGATTATTCTAGAGCACATTAATCCATCTGAAACATATAAACCATCACATATCTATAACATCCTAGCCATACGATTTTGGGGGTTACTCTTCCAAGATGTAGGCAATTATTATTAAGCAAATCTTTAAAATAGAGCAAACCACTCACAATGGCACAAGGTGAAGGCAAGCCTACCAATGTTGTGCCAAAGAGGGTTGGAAAGAAAAATGACTTAAAAGATTATTATGCTAGCCACACAACCTTGTCTTGTGGATAAGTGGGGCAAGAAATAAAAAATTGTTTTAAGAGAAAACTAAAAAAACTAGCCCAACGATTTTGGGGGGTTGGCTTGACCAATCACTCACCCAAGGTGTAGGCAACTTAAAGCTTGTTGAAATGAAATAAAAGAAAGCAAAAAAGGATACAAGAGAATGCAAGCCTCAAGGGAACTTCCTGGGGGCTTGCTACAATGCTAGAAAAATAAGAGAAATAGTAGGGGAAATTTACCCAACTATTGTGAAAGCTTTTGTGGTGTTGTATGGATGAACTTGAGCAGCATATCCCCTTGTTTCTGGTAAGAACCTGTAAAAACCAGCAAGCAAAAACTTGCTGGAAATGCTACACAACACAACAAAGTTAAGAAAAATTTATGTTTTTTACGCAGAAATTTTTCACATAAAATCTCCAAGTGAAAATTTAAAATATGTGACCTATCTAAGATGGTTACTAAACTAAAATATAAATAGAATGATTGCAGAAATAAAAAACTAAATAAGCTAGTAGTGTAAGAAGGCTTTGAGGGAAGACTCGTTCTTGAGGCTTTCCCAACAATCCCTTTGAAATAACCCTGCAAGACTCAAGACAAGATGTGAAGCATGGAAATAAATAACAAACTTGAATAGACTAACAATATGAAATACTTCAAACCCTTAGCTATCCAACAAGTATAAACTAACAAGAATACTCTTTGCTAATCTACTCTAGTAAACTAATTTACCAAAAATCTACTCAATACCATACAAGAAACTTGAATCACAAAGTCACCTCATGTGTAAGAATGCATCAAGAATACTCTTGGTGTTTCCAAAATCCTCAAAAGCTTTATTATTCCAAATGAGAGTGTTGCAGCAACAAGTTGTTCCAAGACTCTCAAGAGCATATGAATGAAATGACAAGATGGCAAGAGCAAGAGAGTGAGATGAAAATCCAGTATAGTAACACTAGCTCAAAGAAATGGTGAGTGAGAGAGTGAGGAGAGGTTTCTTTTATAGCCTAAGAGGCTAAGTGAAGGCACTTGGATGAGCTCCAAGTGTTGCATCCCAAGCAAAAGAGTGAATACCAAGGGAGGGGGGCGCACCACTTCTAGGGTTTTAGCAAGAGGGAGTGAGTGGATGAGTGAGGTGGAGTGTGGGGACCATCAAAGGGTGAGATGTGAGGCTAGGAAGGGCGCACCTCACATGAGAGGGGCCCACATAACAATTAAAATCAAAAATCAAAGGTTTGGGTGTGAGGGGGGCGCATTTTCCCCCTAGGGCGTGGGTGTTTAGTTGAGTGGGTGAGTTAGGGGGTGTAAAAAAGTGGTAAGGTGGTTTGGGTAGGCTAGGGAGGTCTTTTCTTGCCTTTTGTCATCTTAACATTTACCCAATAACTCAAAAATTACAAAATTTTGATATTTCGGCGATGTCACTTAGCAATTAAAATTGTTGTTTTAACTGACTCTGACTTCGAGTGGACAAATGCATAGCAAAACTTGTCCGACTGAGCTGAAACTTGGTCCATGGGTGTAGGGGGTGTCTTTCCATTTTATTTGAGCACAAATACCCCTATAAAAAGCCCAAAGAACCATTTTTTACAATATTTGCTCAAAAACATTTAATTAATTAAATAATTAAAATCCCAACCTTAGGAAAATTAATTAAATTTAATTAATTAAAAAAAATCTATCTAGACTCGACGAAATTCCGCGAAACTTTCTACAATGTCTAACATGGTCATTTACATCATTCCTAAACAATAGCTACCAAAGGATGAGACCATTAGAACGTCGTTCACCACTTTGGAGGAATTATTGCAAGTGTGAGGGAAAAACTCATGGGAAATCAACCAAGCTGAAAAGCTCAGTTGAAACCTGAGGATAAAAAACCCTCGGTGAAAAGAACTCTCCCAATGAAAACATCCCAAGGTACCTGACCTAACTATGATCCATGCAAACTTATTACATTATTAACCCACACCGGGGTGCGGAAATTTCGTTTACAAAATTTTGTGCGGGAGGCATAAAATGCCCAGTAGAACCAAACTATCTTCAACATACTTGCATCTGATGATGCATATCTTCATGGCACATGGAGTTGACCCCCTAGTTGAATAGGCGGTCAACAGCGCCGTGAGATAGTCCCCTACCTACACCCTCTGTTGTTTTCCTCAAACCTGTTTTAGATAGTGAAGATGGTGGTCTAAGGTACCCTAAATAGTCTATTAAGTATATATATGGATTAGGTAGACTTTTAGGTGGGTTTTAGAGTGTTTTGAAGATTTTATGACACTTTTAAAGTGTGATTTAATGATATGGCCGAAACTTTTATGAGCTTATGAGTGTGTTGCTTTAAGCTTATGAAATCAAGAGTATGAACACATGTAAAGCAAATAAAGATAGTTGAAAGAAGATTTAGTTTGTCACATGCACTTAGATTATTAACATATGAGTTTGCTATGAAAGAAATCAATCACAAGGGCAAGGACAACTTGCCTACAAGATATGAAAAGAAGATTTAGTGTGTTTGCCTACTTAACCATGAAGTAACTCTCAAGCATATGGCAAATGGCCTTAAGAGATTTATGCAATAAAGAATGACACCATTCACTTATGAAGCATTAAGAGATTAAGGATTATAGATCTGAGCATGTGAATAAAGATAAAGACTTGAAGCAAACTAAGCATGCAAGAGATCTAGCTAAGCTATTTATGATGCCCAATAGGCTTAAGCTAATGATTATGTGTTAGATCTAGATCTAGAACAATTATAGCATTAATCAATTAGATCATTAATCACATAATAAAACACCTATCCTTACCTTTTGGGGTATTCCTCTCCCAACTAGGTAGGCAATTAATTAAGTTGCTTAGCTTGGTTAAGATTTATAGAATTGAGAAAGAAAGGCAACAAGCAAGCAACAAGAAGAGGGCTAGGAAAGCAAACAAGCAAACCAAACAAACCACAAGCAAAACCCCACGTCCTACTTCAAAAAGGCAAAAAAATGGAAAAAGACGAAAATCAAAGCTAGATCTAAACTACCCCAAGACTCACACATGGGAGGAGGTCGTACCACTTCTCCTCCTACAGCTATGAGCCACTAAGCAACAAGCATAAGAAGAAAAATGTACAAGAAAGCCTAGAAATTGACAAAGGAGGTTGAGAAATAGCTACCAATCCCTTTGGGGGTCTTTGAATGTTGTGTGGATGGGATCACACAAAGCACAAGTGAGAGGTCATGGGATCCGTGCTAGGGAAGAGGAAGAGCCTCCAACAATAAAAAAAAACGATTTTTTATTGGAGATCAACAAAGGAGGGGCGTAACTTCCTTGGAAGATGCACCACAAGGAGGAAAAACAAGAAATGGAAAGGAATTAATGAGGTGGAGGGAGTGGGGTCACCTTAAGGGGTGATGTGGAGGCTAGAGGGAGTGAAAGCACATGAGAGGGGGGGGGGCAAGTAAGTCACAACATCATCCACCAAGGAAAAATGTCAATCCCCCTAGGGGGGCGTAATTTTTGAGTGTGGAGAAGGGGTAAGGGGTTAGAAAAGGTTGGGAGGGTCATGTTATGCTTAAGGGGTCTCTCTCTAACCATTATTTCACCTTTTTCATCCTTTAAACTCATTATTACAATTTTACATTTTTGCCATGTTTGGACTTTGGCAATTAAAATTGTTGTTTTTGATTGACTGACACTCCGGGTGGACAAACCCATGGCTAAAGTTATCCAACTAAGTTGAAACTTGGTCCATGGATGTAGGGGGTGATAGTCCATTTCTTTTGAGCACAAATACCCCTATCAAAAGTCCAAAGACCTAGTTTTTACAATTATTGCTCAAAAATAATTAATTAATTAAATAATTAATCCTCCAAACTTAGGAAAAATTAATTAATTAAAAAAAACTAATCTAGACTCGATGGAATTCCGCGAGACTTTCTAAGATGTCTTGCATGGTCATTTACAATAACTCCCTATAATAGTTACCAAAAGATAAGCCCACTAGAACATTGTTCACCACTTTGGAGGAATTATTGCAAGTGTGAGGGAAAAACTCAAGGGAAATCAAGAGGACTGAAAAGCCCAATTGATAACCTTAGGATAAAAAACCCTCGGTGAAAGGAACTCTCCAGTGAACCAATCCCAAGGTCACTGACCTAGACATGACTCATGTAGACCTATTACATTATTAACCCACGGAGGGGTGCGGAAATTCCAATTACAAAAATAAGTGTTGGGGCCAAACATGCCCTGTAGAACCAAAGTCTTCGACAAATTTGCATCTGATGATGCACCTCTTCATGGCACATGGAGTTGACCACCTATGTTGGAGAGGTGGTCAACAAGCTGGTTGTACCTTCCCTTGTTTTTTGTGCCAAAAACTCAGCAGTACGAACTGTTGAAATCTGTATTGTATGGCCTGAATTAAATGTTGTTCCTCTTCCTCGATTTCTGTGCCAATATTAAGTTGTACAGACCGTTGAAATCCGTACTGTACAGCCTGCAATAAATGTTGTACCTTTTCCTTGAAGTGCGTTCTAGTTTGCTACCTCGAAATGTGTGTCCTAACTCTGCAAAAATGGCCTCTTTCCTCAAACTCGAATTTCTACTCTCTTGCTCTCTCAAAAAATTTATCATCTACCCAAAAATGGGTGCACCTTCCTACCCTAGTCGACCTCATGAGGGAATCTCAAGAATCATCTCATCGACGGTTGAGATTAGATGAGATCAACAGTGGAGATAAAATCACTTTAGTCACCCACTTTCCCTAAGTCTCAAAAAGTCACCTTTTAATTTGTCTCTCACAAATTAAATGACTAGGGTCCACATTAGGCACATTCTCACCCCTTAGGCGCCTAGGTGATGAGAAACACTTGCCTGGGTACTTTTTAATTATTTTTAACAATTACAATTACCCAAAACTCAATCCAAAACATTATAACAATAAGTAAACTCCACAGATCTAGTATGTTTGTTAATGGATCTAACCTGAATACCAACGTATGATAGATATATGCTCATATTTGTTGCATACAAGGAAGATACCACTCAAATTTGCTGCATACAAGAAAGATATCACCTATATCTGTTGAATACCTGCACATGATGGATATAAGCTCAGATCTGTTGCATGCAAGAAGGATATGGCTCGGATTTGTTGCATGCAAGAAGGATATAACTTAGATCTGCTGCAATAAGCTCAGATCTGCTGCATGCGAGAAGGATATAACTTGGATCTACTGCAATAAGCTCAGATCTGTTCCATGCAAGAAGGATATAGCTCGGATCTGTTGCAATAAGCTCGGATCTACTGCAATAAGCTCGGATCTGTTGCATGGAAGAAGGATACAGTTGAGATCTGATGCAATAAGCTCGGATCTGCTACATGCAAGAAGGATATAGCTCGGATCTGCTACAATAAACTTGGATTTGCTACATGCAAGAAGGTTATAGCTCGAATCTGTTGCATGCAAGAGGGATATAGCTCGAATCTGTTGCAATAAGCTCGGATCTGCTGCATACATGGAAGGAAATGCTGCATACACTCCAGAATACGCTGCCAACTGCTAGATCTGACTGGAAACTGATGAAATTGACGCCCCAGGTGAAATAACCGTCAAAAAATGATGGGATCTATCCCAATGGAAGCGCCCTAGCTCCCTCTCAACTGGGATTCAAGGGTTTAGGTTCGCCCTACTTCTCCAAGCCAATGATCTATCTGTGTGGTCAATCCTCCTCTAAACCTTCACTCTGCCAAGATAAATCCACGCTATATCTCTGATCTGAATCTGTCTAAATCCTGAACCTGTAACTGATGTGAATCCTTGAAAAAGGATCCAATCCTATACTCTAAAGCCCGATGAAGAACCTGGGTGATTCTTCCGATAGATTAGGGTGTGTCTTTCAACACCGAAATCGATCAATGGTGGTGGTTTCCTCCAGAAATCCACAAAACATCAAAAAGTCGCCTAACTTCTCCTCTGGTTGCCAATTCTCAATTCAATTCTCAATAATGATGGAATTAGGTCGCTTTTTCTCCTTTATACTCAACCCTCATCTAATTCGACGTTCACTTTAATTAATTGACTTTCCTATGTTTTATCTTTAATAATCATTTAAGTCACTTAAAACACCTTTTTTATGTCACTTTCACTTTAGACTTTTGGTTAAATGACATTAAATAATTATTTTATTCCCTTTTTCTCCCGACTATAGCCTACAAGAATCAGTATTGGCTACTGAGTTGCTCCTCCTGGAGTCATCACTGGGAAAGGGACATTATAGGAAAACTTAACAAGTGAGGATGGGGGTATGTTTGCAACTTCGAAAATGTAATTTCTAACTTACTCTAATTAAGAAGACATATCATTCATTACACTTTCCACCAGCAAACATAAGATTCCTAAAAGGAAAATTAATTGCAATTTACTCTTATAAATAGCTCCTCTAGATAAAGAATAGAGTTACCATATTTAAACCATCATGGCACACTTGAAGAAATTGTATTTCCAATTTCATATTTAGCAAATTAACATCCAAAAAGTACATGCCTCAAGTTTCCCATATCCTTCATGATATTCAAGAAATTCTCAATGGGAAAAGTCGCCATCTCCAACCATAGAAATGAGGGAGAGAGCAAACCCTTATATAGGTTTGATCTCAATTCCTCTTACAATAAAAACATAATTGTTTTTTCTAGATCTATTAGTTCTCCAAGGAATACAATAATATATTACATTTTTATCCTCCACAACAAACCCCTTACTAAAATTAGAAGTGAGTTGTTGGCATCCACTCTCCTCTCCTAGAAGAAATAATAAGATAATTGTCCCCTTCACCAAGCAAAACAATACAATAACCAACTCTCATAACAAGTCAACAATGGATAAAATAGTGAATTGGCTATGCCAAATAATTCTTCCAAAGAGGTTTGACCATGCCAATAAGTACCAACATCCCATCTATAACCAATAGAAATGAGCTCAATAAATAATCTCAAGGAGTGGGATGCATCTTCTCCAATAAACTCGAGCTATAGTCCACTATCAAATGATACCATGAAATCACCTCCACGATGCAAAGGCCAATGACTAGCATTACTAGTCAAATGTGGCTCAACAAAATAAATGGAATGGTCGAATGTATCCACGATAAATAACCAAAACACCATGTTCTATCCTTCAAAATACTTGAGCCATGCAATTAGTTAGGACCCACGGCTTCAATGTATGTCAACGTCCCCACGTTCAGTTGGAATGGATTCGTTCCATGATACATAAGACAAGTAAAGGATTCAAACAATAAAATGAGGGACCACGTCCAAAGATATATTTGACTCATATGTGTCATCCTACATGCTCCAACTCGTAAGCCAATAATTGTGGAAAGCAAAGGAAGTGTGGACCCACAACTTCATAAGCACTTTTATAAAACATGAGGTCGCCCCATGAAATGGTTGATCCATGCCTCATACTCAGAGGTAGCACGAAGACATAATAATAGGAAGCAGCCCCATCAATGTATTAAAATAAGAATTTGTTTGAGCATATGTGCCATGTTATCGCACAATTTGTAGTTAAGGTAAAAGATGGATGGAAGAAAGACAAACTGGCAAAACTGAAACTATCCCACCACTGTCACCTCAATGGGATAGCTCTTTCTGTTTAGGGTGGTAGGCCCAGGGGAGACATCCCCGGTGACCTGGGGTTTTGAGAAGGCAAAGGTTTGAAAGGCTAAGTATAATATTCCCCCTCACAAGTCACCACCGATCAGAAAGTCCCGGCTAATCAGCCAATAAAGATAAGTAATAATCAAGAAGTGTACCTGCCCGAGACAAAGCAACAAGGAAACTATAGATGTGCAAGATTACTTGCTAGTTAGTACTTCATATAAAAGACTTCCTGATAATGAGCAATTGACCAATAAAATTGATGAAGTAAATCAATGTTATACAATAGCAATGATTACACAATGTCAGTTGACAATAAATGCTAAAGAAACTTTGCAATGATGAATAGCAATCAATGTAACAACGCTTTAGCCAATCATTCAATTGCTTTAAAGATAAGTAAATGTTGCATAGAGATGTTTATAGCATGAGTAGATGACGGCAGCAATAGAGTTAGTAAATGTTAGTCTAAGATAGGGTTAGAAGGATTAGTAGTTGTTCAAAGTATTGGAGGTGTGTATGATCAAGGTACTCAACACAAGAAGTCTTTAGATCAGTGCCTTATTAGGGCAAATGGAGTCAAAAATAGTTGCAAATGTTGAAGGGTTGAAATGATAGTGATAGGGCCAAAGACAATAGGGTTAAATGTTGAGGTGTTGCTAAAGCAAGGCCTCAACAATGAAACCCTAGGGGAGAAAGGCTCACTAAGGTGTAGAAACCCTGGGCCGTAGTGATTTCTCCTCCTTCTTTAGCTCATTAACAAGATAAAAACAGCTAGCTTGAATGATAAATGTTGTGGCCAAGGACAAGAGAGTTTGATGATGAAGTGTTGCTAAGGCAAGGCTTCATCAATAAAACCCTAGGGAAAACGGCTCACTAAGGTGTAGAAACCCTAGGCCTTAGTGCATGTTCTCCTTCCTTGGCTCAAAGACAAGATAAAAACGACTAGGCTAGAAGAATAGAAGTAGAGTGTTGCTATGGAAAGGCTCTATCTAACTTCAGCAAATCAAAATGGCTCTTGGCTTATCTTATTAGGGACATGAAACAAGGACACCAACATGTGCTTGTCCCCTAGGGTTTAATCCAGCAAATTATAACAACAAAATGCAAGTAAACAATACCATGGTCCATAACCATTCAATAAACAAGTGTTTTGCAGAAATTCACTTACATCCACCAAGCATTCATGTAGCCAAACCCTAGTTGTAAACCTTCCACCAAGATAAATGCCAAAAAATCTCCAAAAGAAGCTTCCTTCAACAAGTGCAACACAATTTCAGCCAATAACCCTAAGAGGGCCAAAAATTTCAGACCTCACCAAGTGGTGAGTGAAAGATGATGAAAAAATGAGAGTAAAAACCCTCAATATATACCATACCAATGACCTTAATTAAATTTTAGGTCACCAAAAGGTCGACAAGGCCAAGGTCGAGATAGAGCCTTGCCTTAGCAACACTTTATCCTTTCTTTCCAGCCCTTGCTAAAGAGGATTGAGCCTTGCCATAGCAACACTCAATCCATCTTCTTCCATGCTAGCCGTTTTTCTTATTTGTTGATCTAAGGAGAAAACGCGCCAAGGCCTAGTTCCCCTACACTTTGGTGAGTCGTTTTTCCCTAGGGTTTGACCAGTGAAGCCTTGCTCTAGCAACACGTCACTCTCAAACCCTCTTGTCTTAGATCAATCACCATTGAGCTAGTTGTTTTTTGCCATTGAGTCGAGGAAGGAGGAGAGAGCACTGAGGCCTTGCCATAGCAACACCAGAGTGAGCCTCTCTCCCCTAGGGTTTCATCTTTGAGGCCTTGCCATAGCAACACCTCAAGGTCTAACCCTCTTGTCCTTAACTTTACTACCTTTACTTGATCCTTCAGCCTTTGCGTCCTCCTTTTGACTCCATATGCCCTAGGAACACATTGATCTAAGCCCTAGTGTGATCTCAAAACAACTCCTAATACTTTGAACAAACCCTAACTTTACTAACCCTAGCCTAAAACTAATCTTCTAACCCTATATGTTGTCGTCTTCTTTAATGCTATAAACATCTTATATGCAGCATTTATTTCATCTTTAAAAGCAATTGAATGGTTGGCTAAAGCGTTGTTCCTAAAGTGTTGATATTGTTATATTGAATGCCATTAGCATTTATTGTGAAGTGATATTGTAATCATTTGCTATTGTACAACTTCGATTTGCTTCATCAATAATATTGTTTACCAATTGCTTATTATCAAAAAGTAATTTATTATATGAAGTACTAACCAACAAGCAAACTTGCACATGTAGTTTCATTGTTGCTTTGTTCTCGGGCAGGTGATACTTCTTGGTTATTACTTCCGATTATCATTATTGGCTATAAACCGGACTTTCTGATCAGGTGGTGACTTGTGAGGGGGGAAATTATCTTTTAGCTCTTAAGCCTTTTGCCTTCTCAAAACCCTAGGCCACCGGGGACATCTCCCCTGGGCCTTACCTCCCTAAACAGAAAGAACCATCCCATTGAGGTGACATTGGGTGGGATCGGTTCCAGTTACGCCAGTTTGCCTCTTCATATCTATCTTTTATCCTAACAACAAACTGCGCGATAACAAGTCTTATTAGGCAAAAATTTAGGGGGGACGCCTAGGAGACCCCCTTTGGAAAAGGTGCGTCCAAAAGCCCCCCTTTTCGAAGGGGGGGCGCCTAGAAGCACTCGTTTTGGGGAAATGCGACCCCCCCACTGGGGAAACGCACCCCCCTACGTCTCCCTGTGTTTCCCCAAAAGGGGGACATAGGGAAACATTTCCCTAGGCATACCCCCATCCCAGGTGCGTGGGAAACGTCGGGGGCGTGCCCCCCACCCTGGGGGATGCATCCCCGTGGAACACTGATAAAATGAGACCATGAGATGTATGAGTGCTTGGCTAGCCTAACCATGAACAACATCCACCAATGATATACCATAGCACCAAAGAGCATCCCAAAACTATCAACCAAAGCATCAAGTGAAACCATAAACTTATAAACCCCAAAGCTCCAACAGCCAAAGATATGCAACCACGAAGAGAAAACCATGTACTAAGACAATCCACCATATGAGCCACTTCTCAATCCACACAACTAGCATCCAACCATTGGAGGACTAGAACAATCATACATGAACCAAGGTATAACATCCTCTAGTCAAAATGAACAATTATACGCATGCAATACCATGATGAGGTAGCAAGCATGATCACCAATGTACTCAACCAAGAAAAGCACCATCTCCAAGCAAAAATTGAAGGTGTATACCCCCAATCCATCAAAAACTCCATGGGTATCAATGCTGCAAATCATATCTTGTGATGAAAATCACAAGAGCTACCCTAATGCAATATGAGTGGGTGACACTCTTAACATCGATTTTTGGCAGTGTTTTTTTTACAGAATTTGAATGGCCAAAAGTTGGGTTGTGATCAAAGACCCCAAGGATTAGAGAAACTATGATACAATGAGTGGGGCCAAAAGCAAGATCACACAAGTTCTGAAAAATGTGGCCAAAAGTTGGATAAGACAGGGTCTAAAAAAAATCTGCCCAAAGGATAGGATCAAAACGTGGCTTTGATACCAAATGAAATGAACAACAATTCGTTTACTTAGGAATACCAACATAAGAAGGACAATAGGTTGAAATCCATATAGGACAAGTACTTAATAATTGAATAATGAATAATAGATATAATTTGTTGTTACAATGCCATGTGACGGTATACTTAAACGCATTGACTAGTCACGATGGTTGATAGGTCATGTCCCTTAGTTAAGATGTGTCACTTCATTTATTATTATTATCATTTGATGTTTCTTTATATATTTAATCTCATTACATTAGGCATTTAAACCAGGTACTTAAAGAACATTTCAAATAATTTTAACTCCATCACTTGAAACTCTCATTAGTACTTCTACTTCTCATTTAACTTTCACTTTAGCTATTATGTCATCTCCTAGTAAGATAACTTCATTTTCATATTTGTCAGTGTTGCCGCCTTATACACACCTGGGAGACGTGGAAGAAATCTTCAATCCATGGGGGCAAGTGAGAGTTAAGGTGTTGTCACCTAATCCTCAACTCCTCCGTTTAGGCCAACTCCTAGCGAAGCTAAGGGGGGTAGTCCCTAACAAAAATACTATGGCTTGAACTAAGCTAAATACAAGAAATTAAATCTAGGAGTTTATTATTTTCATTCAACAATCAACCATAAATTGAAATACACATAAACCAATTATTCATCCACGATATAACATCAAGCATATAATTGCATAAAAAGGATACTCAGGTACGTTTTTTATATGCAAGTAAATTTGAAATTGCTTCAAAGAAGATAACCAATATATAAAAGGAAGCATGTGGCTTTGCTAAATGTAAAATGAGACCAGTGCCTTAAAGTGAATCATGGGCAATGTAGTTCGTGTGTTTTATTAGGATAAATTGATGTTGAGTTAATGAAATGGTTTGGGCCTCCTTGGAGGTTAGCTCTTTGTTTGGAAACTTGCAGAGAATTTACCGAAACCCAATGGTCTCACCAGTAAACTCACTCAAAGTGTTGGATGTCCAAAACGGGTGGGAAGTCAGGTCCCGAGAGGGCCCGCCTTATTTCGCAGGTCACTTCAAAGCGTTTTCTTGCGCATTAAGATAACTACTTTAGAGATTGTCCTAATTAATCTATCAACCACTGACCATCACAGCGTGTATGAAACTTACTTCCAGCAGATTGAGACTAGCTCGCAACTGGAAGGGTCAAGAACCGCACTAAGAGTTGAGGGGAATTTATTTATTTTAAACAAGTAAAGTACTGAAATTGAAATGTGAGACTAATTACTAATCCACACTGACCAGGCCTCTTTCGAGGAGCTGAGGGGATGGTTTATTTGCCAAATTGAAATTGCAGAAAATAAAACTAACCTAGCAATTAGTGTTCTACTTTGAAAAAGGAAATCTAATCTAGATTGATTTCACTTTATGTGAGGTGTGATGAATTGAGATACTACTTTTAGCTTATCCTTTATACGTGAAATAATTTGGAACTTTAAGCAAAGAAAACAAGCTAAATGGAAAGATGCCCAAAATCACAACACCAACCCCCTTAGGGGGGAAACAAAAAGTGAGGCCTCCCTTGGCTCACTTATTTTATTAACTCGGTTACAATGGTCTCTTTTAGAGACTTGGGATACTTATCTAAATGGATCGAAAAGGTTTACAACTTTTTTCAGAAATTTATACAAGTATAGGGTATTTCAAGGGGTTATTGAGGCTTTAAAACTTCAAAATTTGGGCAGCATTCCTCTTTGTCTTTTCATCAAACCTGCAAAAACAGCAAGTTAATTGAGGCAAAGATGCCCAAAAGGCTGTTGGAAGACCCTGCAAAAAATGTTAGTCAATGTACATAAAACTATAGAAAATTGACTAATTAAAACTACACTAAAAAAACGAGAAAAGGAATTAAGTGAAACAAGAAAGAAAAGGGACTTTCTTTCTGATATTACTTGTCCCAAAACAGTAAGTAATATCACAAAGATACCAAGATATGACTTTGAATCCTTTATAAATCAAAACTACCTTTAGCCTTTAAAAAATTTCCAACAAAAATTTAAGCTAGAAGTAGATTGCAAGTCAGATTAAAGAGAGATCCAATCTACTTGCTTTACTATGCAAAGGAAAAGAAAAAACTTATGATGATTCTTTTGATAAGACACTTTTACTTTGCAAGAAACTAAAGTAACCCGAAAAATATTTAGATTTTTTGTTTGAGGAGATGAGAAGAAATGCTTTAAAACCCTTGGAAAGCCTAGGCAATATGGAGTCTTCTCGGCGTGAAAGAGGGGCTATTGTCCTTCTTTTTGAATCTTGAAGATGAAGAGGATGCAAGCAAGCTCCACCTCTCTTCAAGTATGAGACCCTACAAGCTTCAACACACTTACACACACAATATCAAATAGTAGTATCATTTACATATGAAATCCAGAAAGCATGAATTCTTTGATTACATATGAGTATCAACAAGATTTAAAATGCAAACAAGCTTAGTAAATCTTGTTAAAAGAAAGATAATTGACCTAAGAATCAAACAAGTTTAATAGATCAAAACTACCATTTAACCACTTGAAAGAAATGCATCAAAACAAATTCACCTCATAGATTGGTATTAGACAATAAGCATCCACACATGAGATCCACACCAAACTGCCTCCAAAGCCTTTCTTTATTCTAATACAGAAAATGATAGTACAGTTTACAACATAGAAGCAATTTTTAACCCAACTTGAACTAGCTTACAAGAGGGTGAATGCCTTTGCTTTATACAAATTCGAGTGAAGATCCCAAAAGGGATGCGCATGCCAAGGGTAAGGGGCGCATCTCTTGAGTGAGGACACATGGAAAGGGGAAGAGGCGAGTTGTTTCCTTCTCTATACGCCAAGTATCATATGGGTTGCTACATTGCAATTGTTAAGTGAATAGAGGGTGAGTCATAGATTTGGGAGAGGATCTCCCTTGGAGTGTACGCCACCTCAAGGGAGAGGTGTGCACCTCCTTTTGAGCACATGCTCTTAACTTGATAACACATCACCCACTAAACCTCAATCAAATCGAGTTTGTTTCCTTTGACTGCCACCTTGACTTTTGGGCTTTTATTTTGCCTCCAACATGTCCCCACATGTTTCCTTGATTTTTGCCCTTGCTGATTTTTATTTTTTTTATTTTTTTACTTTTTTGCGTTTTTTGAGCAAAAATGATTTTTAAGTGATTAAAATCACTATTTTTGCTCAACCAAGTGGGTACTTAGGTAATATGGGTGCTCTAGGTCCAAAAATGAGCACCCCCATGGCATATTAAATTCCATAGTACCATTTTTTAATACATCTTTATTTTTTTAATTAAAAATTGCCGAATTCTAACAATTTTTTAATTAACTGAAAAAATTAAAAAAAAAACAAGGGGGACTTAGCACATTTCCATAAGACTCTAGGAGAATGTTTAGCATGGTAATATACATTAGACACTAGGCTTAGATCCATGCTCAAGCCTAACCATGGGCATTGACTCCGGCTCTGGAGGGATTGAGTGAAAAAACTCATAAATTATAAATTGCCTGAAAACGGCAAAATATAATTAATAAGTGAAAAAACACTCCAGAGTACTACTCATGCTTAAAATTAAGGTGGCTAAGACCTTTTACAAGTTCATCATGCAACATCTCTTATTACAATTTTTATGGAATCGTGAAAAAGTTGGTCTTTATTGACCGGCTGAACTTCTGAACTTTGAAATTTGAGCATAGAAATGTTCAATCTTTGGCGGCTTGCTGGAAGTCCATCCTAATGCAACTTTGATGGATAACAGTCCGTATTGAAAAAACTTCCTCTCTCTCATACCCATGTTTGATAGCTCCAGAATTGAGATACCAAACAACTGAGAAGCTGCTGCTACTTCTTTCTGTCTGGCCATCAAAAGATATAGTCACAATAAGGAAACAACAAAACAGCTTAAAACAATGACAAAATGCCACTAGATAGTGTGTTTTGAATCCATTCCTATAGTGAGAATGTTCCACCCCAATCAAATCCATAATAGAATTAACAATCAAAGTTGTTATTAAAAACAACAACACTTTTGATGCAACGATCCAACCAGAAAATGAAGGGGTAAATTCAAGCACTTCCAGACTCTATAACTTTCATAAATAGAGGACACAATAATGGGTTGAAGTTAAGGGATTCCATCTATCACTGAATGTCAATCATTAAAATGTGCCTTCTTGAATTGTAAGGTAGATTTGCATTTTGGAGTTCTAGTAAAGGTCTATCTTCCAGAATCTGGTAGTTAAAAATAAAGAAAAGCACAAGTTGGAGCTCAGATTACTTTAGCTTTTATCCTAATAGAATTGTTTTGTCTTTCTTGTAACTTGAATGCTCTGATAAGCACTAACAATTTGAACTAATATGCAAGTTAATATTTAAGTTTATAATGAAGTATAAGAAAAGAAAAAAAATTCAAACAAATGCCACTAGATTGTGTGTTTTGAATCCATTTCTATAGTGGAAATGTTCCACCCCAATCAAATCCATAATAGAAGTAACAATCAAAGTTTTTATTAAAAACAACAACACTTTTGATGCAACGATCCAACAAGAAAATGAAGGGGTAAATTCAAGCACTTCCAGACTCGATAACTTTCATAAATAGAGGACACAATAATGGGTTGAAGTTAAGGGGTTCCATCTATCACTGAATGTCCATCAGTAAAATGTGCCTTCTTGAATTTTAAGGTAGATTTGCATTTTGGAGTTCTAGTAAAGGTCTATCTTCCAGAATCTGGTAGTTAAAAATAAAGAAAAGCACAAGTTGGAGTTCAGACTACTTTAGGTTTTATCCTAATAGAATAGTTTTGTCTTTTTTGTAACTTGAATGCTCTGATGAGCACTAACAATTTGAACTAATATGCAAGTTAATATTTATGTTTATAATGAAGTTTTGAAAGTAAATTGTAAGGAAAGTTTTTCCTTTCAAATGTAAGAGTTCAGCACCCAGACACAGAAAAGAAAAAGCTCTGAAAATGGATGTATAAAGCAAAAGAACAGGCATCCATAAAATCCAAGAAAGGAACTTACAGCAATCTGCCAGCAATCCATCTCTTCCAGCTCTCCCAGCTTCTTGATAATATGATTCCAAGCTCTGTTCGCATAAAATAACAGTTTCATTTAAGGCTTATGAATTATCCAGATTCAATTAACAAATAAATTAAATCATAAGACACAGAAGGTAAGTCAAGAAGCGATCCATATTACATGAACCTGATGAAACTAACCCATAATAAGAATCACATACTATCAAAACCGAGGGACAACACACAAAAAAGTTTATCATATGCCCATTTATCTTACCCATAGAAAGGTACAGTAGCCTGTTAATCAATAATCACAATTGCACTCTTTCTTTCTTTATGGTTAGAGGATAACATGAGAAGCATTGAATAGCACTTTCCATATATTTTAAATGTTTCAACATGCTTGTATAAAACTTCTGATAAAATTTCACCTGTGTTTTTCCAATTATGGGCTGAAAGCTAAGTTATCAGAAACACCGAGGGGCCTCTTTGAAACGTCATTCCCAGTTTCAGATCCTGAAACTGAGGGGAAAAGGCACTGAAACGTTTCTGTACTATTTCAGAATTTATCAAACGTCATTTAGGATGCAGGATACCAGAATAGACGTTTCACACCTAAACTGAAAAGTTTCTCTGAAGCCAGCATTTCATGCCCCAAAATCGATTTCTAAGATGATAAAGGTGAACAAATAAAGCATAAAAGCCTCTAGAGAAACCCTCACCCTAAAACTTATAAATAGTATGTCTTAGACCTCCCTTAAGCACACCAATGCTCGATAATTCCCGAATTTTTTAATTGTTGGCAAGAGAAGTTGACACTGGGCAGTTCTTTGCTTTAGAGTTTGAAAGCTTGGAACTTGGAAGTTTAAGGAATTTGGCAGGCAGTTATTTGCTTGAGTCTTCATTTCCGAGTATATATGGGTTCCACGATCCAATTTGAAATGATGGTAAAGTTTACTTCTTGGGCTCTAACTCTCCTGCATGCATGTACCCATCTATCTGTTTGCAAATTTTTTTCCTTTCCATCTACCATCTGCATGTTAGCAGTATATTACATGTTAGCTGCCTTTATTCAAACTCCATATATTTAGAATCTAGATGTCTGGTGTTATATTTTCTAGATATCTGGACTCTGCTGTCATATGATATATCTAGATGTCTGCTAGAACTGTTAAATGTCTGCTGTGATGTCTGGACTCTGCTGTTAGATTTATGCTCTTACAGTGAATTTAGTCCTTCAGACTCTAGAGCAACTGTATACGTTTGAAAAAATAATGACAAATTATTTCCTTCAAAGTTCCATACCAAAACAGGGGATCTTTGCTTTCTTAGTTTGATTGCTTATCTCAGATTTGCTACCTCCACTTCTTCACAAAGATGCATTAATTTTTACTGTATTTTAAGTTTTAACTTTTAACTTAAAAAGAATAGAGTTAAAGGAATTGAACCTCTTTAGGTTCTAGACTTCCCTAGTGCCATCTGCGATGTTATAAATTCTGTACACAGATAAGAAGATTAAGATGCCAAAGACTGCAGATACATGAGATTTTGATATTAATAGATGCACAGAATGCATGCAATTTCCCCTGTTAATTTAGTCACAACACAGGAGTAAGCTTATGTTCCTCTCATCGTATCCTTTTTCTTTGGAGTTTCCACTGTTCAATCCAGCTTGTTAAATTTACATGCAGCAGCGAGAGCCATTCTCCTAGAGGATGGCTAAGACCCTAGACGAGATCTAGGGCACCCAGTGCACTCCTGGGATATGTGGTCTGGAACATATATTGATAAAGACCCTAGGTTAGTAACCAGGGCCCCTGGTTTGTAACCAAGGTACCCATGCCTGGTGCAT